>JASDQU010103090.1:516977-531107 GCA_032191745.1 Picea mariana | reverse complement strand
CCAATTACTACCGAGATACCAGAAGCATGGGGTGTTAGAATATAGAAGATTGTGCTCATTTTACCATTGACGATACCCTCATCACCCAACCACTAGCTGAAGCCACCCTCCGAGCACCTTGACCTTGACTGAGAAGAGAATCTTGGTAGCAATCCAATAGCCAAGAGAGGATAATGCACCAAGCAAGAAATAGAAACTAAGTTGAACATATGATCCCACCTAGAAGCTAGCGCACCACTTTCCAGCTCTCCTAGAAACTTGCACACCAAACTGCTGCTGCCTACAACTTCCTGTGCAGATTTATCTCTCACTACAACTGTTGAGATGATGAAAAATGAAAAATGGTGCCCTGTATTTATAGTAATCTGAGAATTTTAACTGGGCCCGACTTCTCCTTGTGGGTATCAATAAATTCATATTAAATGTATTTGTCTAGCCGACAACTTGTCTAGGGTTTCCTTCAATTCTTTGCTTCCTTCCAAAGGATTCTAGTCTCTTCATAAGTCACAATAGAGGTTCATACCTCCCGAAGCTACCATAATATTAACACTCCCTCCTAGCTAGGAAGGTATGGTCTTGAGCACAAAAGACCATTCAACTGGTAGCACTACGAGCACCTATCATTATTATCCAACTGGATAATCTCCTATGACAACTGGTACAATATCAATTAATAGAACACACTTGTGTCTATTCAAGTAGTACGCAACTACTCAAACTGTGAAACATAATCACAAATAGTGGAACAAATCCACCATAGTAGCATATCTACTATCATTTATTCTTCATAACAAACATCTGATAGCAACCTGCATAGAAACAATGTTATGATAAAAACTGAATCATCTCGGCCAATATTTCACTCACATCTATGAGATCTGAAATAATGTCTGCCCTTAGTATAGAATATCAACAATGGGCTATCTTCCCCATTCTTCTCAAACAAGGAAGAAGGATTATTTCTGATTTCTGAGCTTGGATCATTTCTCACCCTGGGCCATTCTTCCTACACTAATAAAAGTGCACCCTGAACAGAATGTATAAACCCTAAGAAATGTTTGGACCATTCCTCACCCTGGGCCATTCCTCCAACACTAAACAAAGTGTAACCTAGAGAGAATGAGTCTTCCCTAAGGAATGACTATCCATGATTGTTGAGCTTGGACTATTCTCCACCCTGGGCCATTCCTCCGACACTAAACAAAGTGTAACCTGGAGAGAATGAGTCTGCCCTAAGGAATAATTGTCTGGACCATTCCCCACCCTGGTCCATTCCTCTGACACTAAACAAAGTGTAACCTGGAGAGAATGTATAACCCTCGAGGAATTTCTGTCTTGCATCAACCTCCAAAACAGACCATTCTTCAAAACTTCTCACAACAGTGAACTTCGAAAGAATGACTGCCCGGCGAGGCAGACCATTCTACTTGACCACTACTTAGAGTGACTGCCAAGAAGAATGACTGTCCTAGACCACTCCCCATGTTAACCACAATGGGAAGTCACTATCTATGATACATCAGCAATCAGTCTACCTCCCATGTTAACTACAATGGGAAGTCACTATCTGTCAGAAATCTCAATCTACTTTCCGAACTGGAAAGCATTTGTCCAATATGGACTAATTTTCAATTAAAAATAAATAATGTTTTCAGTGCTCTCTCCTAACTGAAGATTTATTTAAATCACAAAAATAAATGTGTTTCAAGAATATTTTTCCGTACCTTCTCTAGCTTGGAGAATCTTCTCTTTCAGCTAAAAGAGTTATTTCCACGATCCCCATCTTCTCTCAGAAATATGCAAACTTGATTCTGGATAGAGGTTTTGTCAGGATATATGTTGTCTACTCATCAGTGGGGATATACTCGAGCTTTACCTCTCCTTCTTGGACTTTATCTTGAATAAAGTAGTATTTGATCTCAATGTGCTTCGACCTTTCATGAAACACTGGATGTTCAGATAATCTTATGCAACTCTGATTATCACAATATATTATAGTCAATTCTGGAGTCTATTCAAATAAATCGGAGATTAACTACCTTAGCCATACTTCTTCTATGCATGCTTCATAAGCTGCCATATACTTTGCTTCTACTATATTGAGTGCGACAGACTTATGTTTCCTACTACCCCAAGATATCATAGTAGAGCCCAAGCTGAAACACATACCTGAAGTACTCTTTTTGTCTTTTTCACTTCCTACCCAATCAAAGTCTATGAATCCATGAAGTTGGATATCACTGGATGTGGTATATCTCAAGCCATAGTTTATTTTCCCACGAATATATCTTAGGACATGTTTTGCAGCTATCCAATGCTCTTGTCTGGGTTCCATCTAAAACTGACTTAATGTATTTACAACAAAGAAAATATCTGGTTGAGTATTTACCAAATACATCAATGATCCAATTAGATGTCGATATAGAGATGGATCTACTGGATTGGAATCTAGGAATTTCACTTTTCTTATATCTACATTCATAGGAGTGTCCATGGATTTACAGTCCATCATTCCAAACTTCTGAAGGATCTTTATTGTGTACTTTCCTTGTCTAAGGAATACTTCACCAAACTTCTGCCATACTTCTAGTCCCAAGTAATAGTGCATCAGACCTAGATCTTTCATATCAAATTCAGAGGATAAATCCTTCTTTCACTGGATGATTAGAGATTCTTCACCTGTTATGAAAAGATCATCAACATATAATATTAGAATCATAGGTGCGTTGTCCACGACTTTGTAGTAAAGGTTTGAATCTGCATGACTCTTGGAGAAACCAAGTCTTGTTAGATAGTTGTCCATTCTAGCATACCAAGCCCTTGGAGCTTGTTTGAGCCCATATAGAGCTTTCTTCAATCTGCAAATGTGAGTGTCTCTAGAATGTACCTTGAATCCTTGAGTTTGTTCAATATATACTTCCTCTTCAATAGCTCCATTGAGAAAGGTTGTCTTTACATCCATCTAGTGTAGATTCCATCCCATGGAAGCGATAAGATATATGATAGCTCTGATGGAGGTGTACCTTGCCACCAGAGAAAAGGTTTTGTCATAGTCTTCTCCCTCCTTCTGGGAGAACCCTTTGGCCACAAATATTGCCTTATATTTATCCATGCTTCCATATGCTACATGTTTGATCTTGTATACCCATTTTGAGGTTACCACTGATTTCTCTTTAGGTCTAGGTACAATTTCCCATACTTCATTTTTCATAATGGACTGGTGTTCTTCCTCCATAGCTTCTTTCCATTGTCCCTTTTTAGTTGCTTCTTCAAATGTAGTAGGTTCTTCATCTAGAAGCTTTGTCATGTATGCTGCATAACTTGAGAATCTTTTCGGTCTTTTACTCTTCCTGGATGTTCCTTCTAGGACCTTGATTCTTTTTGCATCTTGTAATGTGGATTCAAGCCAAGATGGTCATTTCTTGTTCTTTGGTATATTATCTGGATCAATGTTCTCACATGGCTCCATAGGATGATCAGATTGATCCTTTTCGTTATTTTCGTTTTCTGTGTTTTCTTCATTTGGTTCTTCAATTTCTTCTTCTTCTATAGTTTCTTCAATAGATTTTCTGAAGGCCATCCTTTCATTGAATGTTATGTCTCTTCTTACTTCTATCTTGTGTTGTTCTGGAATATATATTCTGTAGGCATTGGATGAATCACTATATCCCATGAATATCCCCTTCTTTCTTGAGGGTTCTAGTTTATTTCTTTTATCTTTGGGAATATGAGAGTAAACTTGACATCCAAATATTCTTAAGTTTTCTATGTTAGGTTTCTTACCTGAGAATGCTTCTTCTGGTGTCATTTACTTCAATATGCGATGAGGGCTTATGTTCTATACATATATTGTCATCATTTTTGCTTCTCCCCATAGGAACATGGATAGATCTTGATCGTTCAATAGGGATTTTACTGTTTCTTCGATAGATCTGTTCTTTCTTTCTGCTACACCATTTTTTTGAGGATTATGAGGAACAATCAGCTCCCTCCTAATCCATGTTGATTTTCAGAATGCAACGAACTCCTTCGAGGTGTATTCTCCTCCATTATCTATTCTTAATGTATTGATCTTCTTGTTTGTAAGGTTTTCTATTTCTGCCTTGAATTCTTGGAACTTGTTGAATACTTCATCCTTTGATTTCAGTAGGTATAGCCACGTCTTTCTTGAATAGTCATCTATGAAGGTTACGTAGTAAAGAGATCCTTTTAGAGATATGACTGGCATTGATCTGCAAACATCTGAGTGTATTAGATCTAGGTTTTCCTTAGATCTATTGTTGCTACTTGGGAATGGTTTCTTGATATTCTTCCCAAGGGCACATCCCTTGCAAATTCCTTCGTCTGTAGATTTCAATTCTGGTATTCCTTCAACCATCTTTTTGAGGAAAGGTAATTCTTGATAATTGATATGAGCATACCTTCTATTCCAAATCTCATTAAGGTTGACTTCATCATGTACTATAGCTTCTTAATTTTGTTCTAGTAATCTATACAGATTTCCTTCACATCTTTCAATAGCCCTAGCATCTTCTATGTTGGAATCTTCATGCCAGGATAACACTTTTCCATCCATGAAGGCTATTATGTTTCCTTTGTCTTCTAAACATGATATTGATACAAGATTCTTTTCTAAACTAGGTACATATAAAACATTTCTTAAGTGAACATGATTACCTGATTCCAACTTGATGGAGGCTTGTCCAAATCCTTCGATGGGGTAAGTGCTTTTGTCTCCAAGATCCACTTTGTATGATGTCTTTCTCTCATTGAGATTTGAGAGTCTAGATTGATCTCCCATCATGTGCCTAGAAGCTCCACTGTCAATTATCCACATATCGTCTTCAATTGTCCCAGTAAGTGCTAAGTAGTGTAAGAGACTGATTGTTTCACACATGTCCTCGGTTGATTGGTAACTGGTCATGCCTTGATCCAAAACTTCAACTTCGTCATTTCTATCTTCTAAGAGAGTCAATAAGTGCGCTGAGTTAGGGTACATCTGAATATCTTCTCCTTGAGAGAGATGCTCCATCACAAGGTGTCGGATTTGAGAATTAGGGTTTCTGCAACTGCTTCTGCTAGTAACCCTAGCTACAGTGCTTTGGAAGTTGCTCCTGCTAGTAACCCTAGCGGCAGTTCCTCAATGAGCTAAATATCTAGTGGCTATGTTTCCTTCTAGCGTTTTAGGCTGACTGAAGGGGGTGTGGGCCCATATCCTGTTAGAATATAGAAGATTGTTCTTGTTTTACCATTGACAATACCCTCATCACCCAACCACTGGTCGAAGCCACTCTCTGAGCACCTTGACCTTGACTAAGAAGAGAATCCTGGTAGCAATCCTATAGCCAAGAGAGGATAATGTACCAAGCAAGAAATAAAAACTAATCTGAATAGATGATCCCACCCAGAAGCTAGCGCACCACTTTCCATCTCTCCCAGAAACTTGTGCACCAAACTGATGCTGCCTGCAACTGCTTATGTAGATTTAGCTCTCACTGCAACTGCTAAGATGATGAATAATGAAAAATGGTGCCCTGTATTTATAGTAATCTGGGCAGTTTAACTAGGGCCGACTTCTCCTTCTCGGTATCAATAAATTCATATTAAATGTATTTGTCCAGCCGACAACTTGTCTAGGGTTTCCTTCAATTATTTGCTTCCTTCCAAAGGATTCTAGTCTCGTCATAAGTCACAATAGAGGTTCATACCTCCTGAAGCTACCATAATATTAAAATGGGGTTCACCCAAGAGCCCTTCAAATTCTAAGGCATCTGTGGTTTCTCTTCACAACACTCCTCCCTTGATCGTCTCGGTGGTTCCATCGACGCAATCTTCTCCTGACCTCACCCCCTTTGTTAAAGGTGAAGTGTCTCTTGGCCCCACTACTATGCATCCTCTTCAACCTATAATTAAAGAAGTGGCCACACCAGTGCAATCTATGGTCAACCCTACTCTCCCCGAAGAGAATGACACACCTTTCATCCATGTCATCAACATTCCACATCCTCCCCCTTATGAATGAGAGAGATTCATTCTTCCCCCAAATGCTCTCCCTCCAAGTCCTGATGAAGTTCCTTTTGATTGGGATGACCTGATGGGACATCCCATCACCCCACCTATGTATTTTCCATTAAGAGACATTATTTGAACCATCATGGAGATTGTATCCTCCGTTAGCACCTTCTCCTCCTTGACTTGGAAATCCTTGGGTTTTCCCAAGCTATTGTTAGCTGTCTGTAGGATACTGACGTTCGACAGAAGGTTGAGATGAGAGCCTTGGCCTCCCCCCTTACATGTTGATTAGACTCCCAGAACACGAGTCTTAGTTTATCTCTTTTACGACTCGTTACTAAAAATTGAAAACATCATCAAGTGACTTGTCCCTTTCACACCCATTAAAATTGGATTTGAAAGATCATGAGTCTTAGTTAATCTCTTTTCCGACTCGCTATCAAAAATGGAAAAGATCGTCGAGTGAACTTGTCTTCTTCACACTCGTAAATTGGATTTGAAAAGACATCTATTTGGCATAAGTTTACCCCTTTTTTACACCATGTAGACTAAAAGATATAAAAGAGGACATTTTTTGGCGTTAAATTATGATTGCATCTCATGCCCTTGCTTGCAATATTGAGCCTTTAGCTGATTCTTGCTTTGCGTTATGAACCATGGCCCAAGCAGTTTGCATCCTCAACCAAGCAGAGCCTTATTCTTATCCTTTGCAATTTGACACCCTATACCCTGGAGGGAACATCACCCTAAGTGTCCATCTCTCGCATGCATTTCCTTTCATTGAGCATAGGTACGTTCCACTGCTGGAACTAGTTTTTCTTACTTGCGACACTCGTTCCCTCCTCTGTATCATAGCATTCAATTGTTATGAAAAATAAAAAAAAGACAGGTGGGAAGGGAGTACTATATTGTAATTGGCAACAGTCGTGTCACCTTTGAACAGAGAAAAAAGTTATTGAGTCCTTGCATCATCATAATTTTGGGTTTAGCATGGCCTTAGGAAGCTGATCTTGTTACATTATTTTCTCTATCGACTGGTTAATCTTCCAGCCACTATAGAGAACATTATGGATGTCTCCTGCATATAATTGTCAAATAATTAAGTCTATGCTGCCAGAGTCCACTGTATGTCTCATGCTCTTGTTCAAAGGAAGTCTATCAACCTATGTCGACCAGTACTCAGAAATCTTGACTTCGCATGTCCGCCATACCCTCAGTTTGTCTCAGAATCACATGATACTTTGGTCTTATGATGCATCCTAGCCCTACTTTCATCATTGGTAGGTCACCTTGAACCTAGCAATCAACATTTTATCATGGGTTGTTGACTGGGTGGTTTCCCTTGTGTTCGAAGACAAGACATCTATTCACACTTTGGGATTCGTGTAGTGTCTTGGATGCCATTAGCCTTATTAGTGGTTTCCTCGCCTTTGTCAGTAGTTTTCATCATTGGATGCTATTCAGAGGGTCTTTTTTGTGTACTTCTTGCATTTGGCACACATGAAAGACGCACAGGTTCATTGGTTCATGAGCATGTTCTTCATCTGATCTCCACCAAATCATGAAGCTCCTGCTTTGCTCCTTGTGTTGACTGATGAGAGATTCCTTAATTCTATCCTTTCAAAGGGTCTCTTTCCATCGATTTCAACTCATGTATTATGGATACGAGACTTAGAGTTTTATGAGTACCTTGAGGTTTGCAGTCATTAGTGGCAGGCTCTCTCGCCATTGATAGATGGGAATACATCAATGTCTCCTGATCAATGGATCTTTCCAATGTTCGACACCAACTCCTTTATTCACATTTGTAGAGATGTACTCGGTGCCTTGATACCTACTTTCATCATGGGTAGGTTGTCTCACATTTGTTAATGGTATACCTCAATGATCGGTAATCAAATGATGTCTCATCATGTTCGACCTCAACTTATTTATTCACATGATGTAGATTTGCACCATTGGCAGATTGTATTGAAGACTTGAAGACATCACTTTGAAGACACAACTTTCCTGAGATGTTGCTTCCATTTCATCGGGCCAGTACCTATTTGACTTCAACAATCATGGGAGATTAGATTGTACTCCATGGTATATAGATATCTTTAGATTGATTTCGAGACTAGTTTCATTGGGCCTTGTTCATGACTATGACAACTATTGGCATGTAACCACATTTATAATTGCCTACTCATGGCCATGAGCACTTGTTGGTATATTTTCCACATGGATCTGCATTATATTCTTGGCAGCCATGTATGCAAAGTCAATACATAGTGTAATGAGAAATTGAGTTCATCCAACTAGTTCTCTACCACTCCACTTCTGGGTTATTTAAAATGTATTTCGGCCATCGCATATACTCCTCCGATCTCACACATTAGGGGGCATATGTTATAGCAATATTTGCCTCACAATTTCTATATTTCACAGAGGGCCTTTTTCCATTTCCCTATGCAAACTTATAAACCCCTTTTTTGATAAATCCAGAGCCAAAATATATATTTTTCCACATATACGCTTCTTAACTGCTTTACAAGATGTGTATACACTTGATGCTCCACTACAACTCACGTATATCAAGATTTGTGCCAAAAAATACAGAATGAGGTCGGGTTTCCATGTCACAACAGAAGACCTTTGATCTTTGGCCTGCCATATACTGGAAACATTTTGGCTCAGCACTTTAGTTTCATTATGGAAGCTATAAGAGCACAATTTCGAGCTATGGAAAAAGAGAGAGAAAGAATTCAACTTTGAGAGAAAAGTTACTCTAGAGAAATTACTTCATATTGAGTCTGAATCCCTTTGTCCCTCAATTCTGAACATAGTGTTCATCCCCCAATCTCTTCTCTTATTGTCAATAGAATCTCTTTATCTCTTTGATATGAGCTTGCCTTTGGTGAAGGATTGAAGTGGTGGAGACCCAGTTGGAAGGAACTTGGTTTCTTGGTTTAGAACCATGCCGACACAAAAGTCTATAATTTTGATACTTTTGTAGATCAATTATTAATAGAAATACTCCTTTCTTGTCCTATTGATATCTTGCAAATATATGATTATTATCCATGGGCATGTTTGTAATGTATATTAATGGATTGTGCTATCTGATGTGCTAACTCATTTTATATATTGTCACTATATACTTGCATCGCTTGTTCGTTGAGAACTTCTTGCAGGTATAAGGCTTTGGGTCAAAGTTCTCAATGGTAGAACGACATCAAACGATTGGATCGAGTTAGGCTTCTTCCTTATATTGCACATTAGTCTATATAGAACATGTTGTAATTGAGTTGATTTCTATAGTCATACCTGTCTGTTGTGGTTTACCCTTGGCCATAGAGAGTTTTTCCCTTGTAACATCAATGCAATCATATAAGCAACTGGACCAATCCTCTCTAGGATTTCAAATGGTCCAGAAAATCTGGCTACCAACTTGGTGTAGCTTCCCAACTTCAAGGAACTCCTGTTAGCTTTCACTTTCAGGAAAACATGATCACCCACTTTGAATTCTCTGTGGATTTTGTTTTTATCAGCATAACTTTTCTGTCTGTCTTGGGCAACTTTCAAATTCTACTTAATTTTTAACATCTGGTCCTCCATCTCCTTGAGAAACTCTTTCCTGACTACTGTTCTATCAGCTAGTTTATCCCAACTTACTGGAGTATTGCACCTTCTGTCGTAAAGTGCTTAAAATGGGCTCAACGATGCCTGATACCCATTGTTGTAAGCGAATTATACTAAATCTAGGTAGTCTTCCCATTTTGATGGTTTATCCATCACATACATTCTCAACATATATTCTATCACTCTATTCACCCTCTCTGTCTGTCCATCAAACTCAAGATGTAATTTGTACTAAAGTTCATATTCGTTCCGAATCCTTTCCAGAAATTCGAGGTGAATTTCGAGTCTCTGTCAGACACAACCGTTTTAGGAATTCCGTGCAATCGTGCCACTTCCTTCATGAAAATATCAGCGACATTTGCTTCCTTGTGAGTAGGTTTTAGTGGAATAAAATGGGCCTCTTTTGTAATCTTTCCCACTACCACCATAATCAAATCATGTATCTTGCCTTTTCTGGGAAATTCCGTAATAAAATCCATTGTCACCACTTCCCACTTCCATTTAGGAATGGGCAAAGGTTGCAGCAATCCTGTTGGGTGCATATGTTCTACTTTAACTTTCTGGCATTCCATACATCTTGCGATGTATTTTTCTATCTCTCTCTTCATACCTGGCCAAAAGTATTGGCTCTTAACCATTTCTATGGTTTTTTGATATCCAGGGTGCCCCACATAAGGAACATTATGCATCTCATGCAAAATTATACGTTTCAAGTCCTGGACATTTGGTACAAATTTTTTTTTCTTGTGCAGAAGTATTCCATCTACTCCCAACTTATAAATATCCATCTTCTCTGGTGTCTTACCTTGTTGTAATTTTGCTATCAATTCTTTGTATTGCAGATTTGTATTTGCAGTCTCCATAATTTTTCTTTTAACATCAGTCTGGTACATGTTGATGGTTGTAGCACGTAGTTCATGCACCCTCTTGTTGAGTGCATCAGCCACTTTATTTTCTTTCCACTTGATATGCTTTATATCAAAGTCATATTCTCTTATAAATTATAACCATCTACTTTTCCTAGCATTTAGATTTGGATGATCAAATAAATGTTTCAAACCATTGTGGTCTGTTCTTAGCTCAAACCTTTTCCCCATGAGGTAGTGTCTTCATTTCCTCAAGGCATGCACTATGGCTGCCAACTCCAAATCATGAGTGGAATAGTTTCTTTCATTCTCCTTCAACTTCCTTGATTCATAACATATCACAAATCTATTTTGACTGAGGACTCCACCAAGTACTTCATTACATGCATCTATGCATACAATGAAATATTCATTTGGGTATGCAATCCTTAATATTGGAGCACTTGCCAATAATTGTTTCAAATTTTGGAAACTCTTTTCACATTCCGACGTCCACTAAAACTTCATACCCTTTCTTTGCAAGGAAGTGATTAGGTTTGGTATCTTTGAAAATCCTCCAATGAATCTCCTGTAGTAGCCTGCAAGGCCCATGAATGATCTAACCTATGTCACATTCTTTGGTGCTGACCATTCTCTAATGGCTTCTATCTTCTCAGGATCCACTGCTATCCCATCCTTTGAGATGATATGCCCCAAATAATGAATTTGTTTATGATAAAATGATCACTTGCTCAATTTGGAATACATATGATGCTCCCTTAATACTTACAACACCATCCTCAAATGATGTTCATTCTCTTCCTCTGACTTAGAGTATATAAGAATGTCATCCAAAAAGATAATCACAAACTTGTCTAAATATTCTCAAAAAACACCATTCATTAAGCACATGAAAACGGCTGGTGCATTTGACAACCCAAATGGCACCACTGTGAACTCATAATGACCATACCTTGTCCTAAAGGTGGTATTGTTGATATCTTCCTCCTTAATTCTTACCTTATGGTATCCCGATCTGAGATCTATCTTTGAAAAGATCTTTTCATCCTTCAATTGATAAAAAAGATCATCGATCCTTAGTAGAGGATGCTTGTTCTTTACAATCACTTTATTCAACTGTCTGAAATCAAGGCACAATCTTAATGTTCCATCTTTATTTTTCACAAACAATACTGGGGCACCCCAAGGTGATACACTTGGGCATATATACCCCTTTTTTAGAAGTTCTTCAAGATGCATTTGCAACTCCTTCAATTCTAGTGTACTCATTCTATAAGGAGTCTTTGACACGGGAGCTACTCCTGGTGTCAAATTTATAGAAAAATCAATGTCTCTCTTTGGGGGTAGTCCTGGTACTTCTTTGAATACATCTTCAAACTCTTTCAAAACTGCATAATCCTCCAAATTTGGCACCTTGTCTTTATGTGTCTCCTCCATATGAGCTACAAATATTTGACATCCTATTCTATAACATTTCTTCAGTTGCAATGTTGAAATTTCTCTAATGGTTACTGCCCTGGGAATTCCCTGTGCTTTCCTCTGGTTCCCTTCTTCATCCAAGCAAGTGAATGATTTGTTATGACAATCCAATAAAGCATGATGTGGGTCCAACCAATCCATCCCAATTAAACAGTCATAGGAACCTAAAGGTAAGATGTTCAAATTTGCCTTGGTGATTAGTCTATTCATGTCCATGAGACATGACTTAACCATGTCATTAACCTTTCTTTTGGATCCTGTAGCCAGCTGTACCAACCAATATTTTCCATGCTTGCTTCTTGGCAATTGTAAACTTTCTACCATCTTAGGATCTATATAACTATGACTAGCTCCTAAATCAATTAAAATAGAAATGGTTTGGTTGCTAATCATAGCTTCCACTTCTATCATGTGTGACTGATATTATGCTTACTTGTTATCTAGGGATGCATAGATCCTTGGCACATTTCTGCCCATGTCCTCCATTGTTTCATCTTGCTATACATTATAAACAGTCCTTCCTTTTTCATCTCTGTGAGGACAATCTTTGAATCTATGATCTCCTTTACAACCCCAACATTGAATAGGTGGTTGCCTTGGCCTTTGGCCTTCTGCCTCTATCGTTTTGGGCTCTTTAGGAGTTTGTGGTCCCTGTGGACTATTTCTGAAGAATGGTGGTTTAAATCCTTTCTTCCTCTGATCCACCTTGAACTTCTTTTTGTCTTCCCAAGCTTTTTGGAAAGTTAGCCTTGCCTTTTGCTGATCATATAGACATTTAGCTCACCTTATGGTCTCTTCCAATGTCTTGGGATCATCATACTATATTTTTTCACTGATGAATGTTGGAAATCCACTCAAATACCTTTGAATTTTAACTATCTCACCCTTGATGAAAGAGACGTACTTCAACAGTTCTAGGAATCTTCTTTCATATTCATCTATGGTCATGCTTTTGAGCTTGAGTTCAAAGAACTCTTTCATTTTCTTTTTATAATATCTCTTAGTCAAGTATTTCTTCTCAAAATACTTCATAAATTCCCTCCAAGTAACGCTCTTCTCTTTAATGTGATGTAAATGTACAAGATGATCCCACCACATGGATGCCTTTCCTTTTAGTTGATAGATGGCAATTCTATCCTCTGCATGAGAAGAATAATCGTGTAATTGAAAATACTTTCTCATGCCCAGTAATAATGTTTTTGCATCTTCATCCTTCTTGTGCTCACCATCAAATGTAGGAGGTTTGATTTTGTTCATTTCTCCTTGTAGCTCATCCACCCCGGACCTCTTATGTTTTCTAACAAGGGATGGACTTGTGCTGCTACCTACTGTTTTATTGGAATGCTTCGGGGAGTGATGGTGGTGTCTCCTAACATTTCCTGATTTCTTTTTCTCATCCGAAGGTTTGTGACTTCCAGATTTGCTTGAGTCACTTTCATTTTCCAATTTATTTTCTATTCTATTCAGACTTTGCAATAACTTCATGTAGAATTCATCCTACTACTCTTTGGCTCTCATAAGCCTTTTATTATCATCTTTATGGATTTGGACATCCTTTTGCAAATTTTTAATGGTCTCTACCATATTCAAGTTTTCATTCCTTTCCTCTCCATGTCCATTCAAGTTTGTTCCTTCAATGTCCAAATGGACATTCATCCCTCTGATCTCATCTTGTTGACTGTAATTTCCCCATGTCTCTTCCATTCCTATGGATTCGGTACTGATTTGATCTGATCTAGTTGTTGTTAATTATGCAAAATGTGCAGCCATTAAAACTTATTAGGTTAACTAAATCAACAATCCATGAGAAATATGAACTATTTCTKCTCAATAAATATATCAGAATTATCTTTTATGATTTCTTGATGTTGCCACCATGACAATTCTTAGACAAGACCCAAGTTTTTATAACTTAGTAAGAACTAAATCATCGCATAGAGATACATCAGGCAAAAGGCGGTTTTCTGAAACCACTTTTGCATAAGTTCCAATGTCACATGCTTCAATATGTCAACTCCACCATTCATGGGGTGAGTGATGGATAGTCAAATCACTTTGTCTCATTCGCTTGATACATCACAGTCATTTGAAGTTAGGTGAACTCTGCCATGTAATGAACTCAAAAATTTTAATCATTTGAAATGGATTA
>JASDQU010103090.1:483204-516957 GCA_032191745.1 Picea mariana | reverse complement strand
TTTTGCATAAGTTCCAATGTCACATGCTTCAATATGTCAACTCCACCATTCATGGGGTGAGTGATGGATAGTCAAATCACTTTGTCTCATTCGCTTGATACATCACAGTCATTTGAAGTTAGGTGAACTCTGCCATGTAATGAACTCAAAAATTTTAATCATTTGAAATGGATTAGTTGAGCATGGCAACCCATTGTACTTGTGAGCAATTATGTCAGTGATTCATGATTGAGGCTCTATAATTACCAACTCTTGGGTATGGAAGCATCATCTTATACATCAGTGAGCAGTCTCCAAACTAGTTCGAACTTCTCATCTCTACAAAAGTATTTTGGTGCCCACACAATTGAGGTATATGGACCCCATTAAATCCAATGAGACTGGTTATTTGGGAAGCATGCTAAATTTTCCTGTGAGTACAAAGGAAAAGGTAGTTGCGCAGATACTAGCGACTAAATTTCATGCAGTACCTGTTACGGATTCGAGATTGGAAATCAAGCTAAATCCAATCATGAGAGATCTGGTTATCAACAGACCAATTGCTAAGAAGAAATGAAGCAAGAAATAGAAGAAAGAACCTGTCGTTGAAGCAGCTAAAAGTGTTGGAGAGAATCAACCGGTCTAGTTAGATTCTTTAAAGGAGGAGCTAGCTAAGCTGAAATGAGCCCTCAAATAAAATTGAGTATATTTTAGCAATTTTTGGACAGATGGTAGCAGAGGTAAGGAACTCTGGAGATGATAGACCTGTTCTTGTATGGTCTCTTTAAATAGGGCAACTACTATTTTGAATCATCYCCTTCTATAATTTTGGATTTTAAATGAATATATAAGCGTAGAAGTGGATTTTGTACTGCTTATGACAAGATTCTAATTGATGGTGATATGAATCTTGTTTCCTTTAATATTATGTGTCTTCTTGTAACTTATATTTCACTTTCAACTGTCTRAATAAAACTCAGAATTCATCTCACTCGCTTGACTCAATTTAAATAATACTTCAATGCAGTTGTGTATTCCTCTTTCTTTGAATACTATGTAAATTTTCTAATAAACTCATGCTCATCGTCTTAATTAGCCTTTCAGATGATTTTTGCGCACACAAAATTCAACCTGTGTACCTTTATTTATTGTGCAAAGTGACTTTATAAGGTAAATCATGCTTTCGCACACCTGTATCTACTATACATTTCCTCTTCATCATGCCAATAACTTATGCACACTACTTCTGCATTACGTGCCAATATTCACTGCGCATTGTTTCTGTATCACACTCAGATATTCCATATGCATTTAGCTCTATGCATTTCACCATGCTAAAGTTCAATATAACTTACTATGTACAATAATATGTATGCCCCATCGAATACTTTGTTGCTACCACGCACAACCACCTACGTGCACCCTTGCCTGCACTGTAGCATTACAACTCATACTCATATTGTGTGCACAACAACCAAACTTCATTGTGCCTTATCATGCTACACACACCACGTGCACCCTTACTATGTGTATGCACTCAATGCAATGCTAAATTTAGCAGGTGCATCCCTACATATTATTCTTCCGTGTGGTGGCTCAATTTTCCATGAATGAAAATATATTGTATACCATACTGTAATCGATACCATATTGTAATCTCATCTCCATTCGACTTGTTTGGCCCATTCAGGCTCAGTGTCAAAAACTAATGCTCTGATACCATACTGTAACATACCCCCGACCACCAACAGGCCGGGGAATGTCACTACCTAGACACTTAACTTCGTTTGATAACATATTGTAACACCCGAGTATTGAACTAAGCTATGTCACATAACTTTTTCTCTTCAAATACATATATATACACATGGGCATACATACATATTGAACTACATGCAATTAAACATATACATACAACGCTCTAGCGGAAGCTTCACATATAAAGAATAAACAAATATTTGCATTCTATAAATATACGATTTTCAGGCTAAATGACTAGTAAACACAGACATGCGGAGTACACAGGGGTATACCCTTAAACATACGGACAATTATGATCATACATGCAATAAAACCCATAAAATAACACATAAATGATAATGAAACATGTAAATTCCTCACATAACCGGTACTTATCTTGGTAGGAATGTCACCAACTGCATCCAGACTGTCCATAGACCTCCTAGCCTTAGACTACACTATTCATCACTCTCAATAGTGAATCACCTCTGAGTTGAGACTAGACTCCACCCGGGTAAGGGATTCCTAACCAGGCTAAAGGTACATGGTCAACCGGAAGGACTCCCTCTCAGGTGTTCACTCAACCACAGCCTACAACCACTCATTCCCTACATGCTTGTCCCACCCAAGGAAATGTGTCCCTTCTCTACTCAACAGTCCTTTGGCTACCCCACTTCCCTTCTAGGTCTTAAACAACAGGCCAGACCAGAAGTCTCAGAGAATTGTAGCCACAGTTTATCACCTTCAGGAAATCAATCCCCAACAATTCTCTCACTCAGATAATTTCTCACGGGCCTCAAAACCTGCCTCTTCAATCTGGTTCCCAAGCTAACAGGTACACCAACAAGAATGGTTATCGATCTGGTTTGGGTAGGGTGGTAGGAAGATATGAGGATAGATCAAGGAATAACGGAATGTATCCAGAATATTGGTTCTCTAGTCGAAGGAAAAATGGTAATATTCTCAATAATTCTTCCACCCCTCTCTTCCCCCCACAATGGCCGATTCCCCAAAAAAAACTAAGTCTCATCAATAAGTATGCATGTCTCCAACTTGACACTTGTCATGTTGGAAGCTAATCTGATACACTTGTACCCTACTTTAGGGACTTAGGATAAATTAATTATTTGTACTTTATGTTTTTAAGAAATATTAATATAATATTTATTTCTAGCTTTAAGCTCTCTAGCTTAGCCCTGTTCTTAAATTTAGGCCCTTCCTATCCCTATTTGGTGGAATCTAGTCCCCCTTCTCTTTTATCGTTGTCGGTCTACGCACAACAATGTATTTTATATTAATCATGAGACATATACAAAATAGGCGCACTGGCCTTTAATATCTAGGCACTCTAGCCTAATTCCAAAACATAAGCATTTTGGCTTATAATACTAGCTCACTAGCCTATAATGCATATCATATACATAAAGGTTCGTTGACCTTAATATTACATGCACTTTAGTTACTGCACACGGTATCCGCTGACCTCAAGGTTGCACGCTCTTTAGTTACTGTGCGATGTATTCGTTGTCTTTAAGGTTGTGCACACTTTAGTTACTGTGCGTGGTATCCAGAAATGTGTACACTACATCACTTTACTATGCATTATATGCACGCACCATTCCATGAAAGGTGTATTACAAAAATGATGTCTAAACAACTCACTAGCTTAAATATACTTGGATTACATTTGCATTTAGGTTCGGCCAAGGGATATTACACCAAGGGTTGTTATGACTGGACTCATCCACCATGGCTAGGGTTTTGTGACTTCTTTCATAAGAAAATTCTTGGTTTTGTGGATAAATTTGGCCTATGGATAAGCCATAGCTCCCTTAGATCTACCCTTGATCTAAGATAGATAGTTTGGTATAGTCCTCTAAAGAATTCCCTAGATCCAAACAAAATTGTTATCACTGGAATTTTGTCCACAAATGGTTACAGGAATCCAGCATCTCCAAACACCCATTAGTTCATCCATGGCCCAAAAAATGCATTTCCAATGGGCACAAAACTATACAACTGGTTATAAAATCAGCATGTGCTAAGGATACAAAGGAAGTGCACGCACATGCAACAGTTGAAGAACTCTAGAAAAGCACACATGCACTCGATGTGTGAATGTGGACGCAAAAAGCCATGCATACCTCAGAATGGTGCATTTATGATTTTGATCAGCCTTCCACCCACTTCTGGTTCATCTCCCAAGTCGATTTGACACCCAAATCTGAGATGAATCCGAGTGGGGGGTTGGTCAAAGACCTAAGGGTTCCCTAAAGATCCCCTTGTTCACACTAAATATTGGTTGAATAATTCCTCAAAGATTTGCTATAAAAAGAGGCCATGGGTGCACTATATTTTAAATAATTCATTTGTATTGTTATGCTGCCTATATTCTCTTAGAGGAACCTCTTTCCTCACTAGATCATACAAGCACCATTTCATTTGGCCACTCACATCACCTCTTGAGTAAATGAGCTTTGGATTTCTTCACCATTGCCTTCCAGTTTTCTACTTGTAATAAGAGCTCAATCATTGGGGGTTCAAGAGCCCTCCCTTGGAGGAAGAGGGGAGCCATAAGTCTCCCTTTCTCTTTGGTTTTTTTCCACTAATACAACTTATCCATTAGTGGCATGCATGTTGTTTAATTTTTGTTCTATTTCCCTTATGCACTCTAGTTTAGTTTCTTTTAATGTTATTAACTTAGTTCTTTGTTTATTTATTATGCTTGGTGTTTCTAACTCTTGCATTCACTGTTGTCTTGTCTAGCTAACCCAATTGGACTTGTAGGCATCCTTATTTTTCTCATTTAGGTGATGAAATGGACGCAACAGATTGGCAACTACACTGGGGATAGGTATCAATTTCCTCCCCATTTAGGTTGTTTGAGCACTTCGTTTTGGTTTATTTAACTTGCAAGAAGCATAACCAACACATGCCTACCTACAAAAAGCTAAATTTGGAGCTGAGCTAAGATAATTTCTTCTAAAATTTTCTTCTCGGCCATGTAACAGGAAGTGCATGGGTTTTTAACCCCACAGGCACATTTTTCAAGCACATACGCCAAATTCACTGTGTTGCTCAGCACATTCTGTGCACCTGTGTCAAAAATTCATTTTTTATTTATGAATTGGCGCCAAATGCACCTCTGTCTACTCTGTGACCTGCACATATGTCCAGAAAATCATACATTGTAAGGGTTTTTGTGATATGTTGAAGGCCCATAGCCTTCTTAAGTTTGATTCTATGCATATTGTAATATGCACCACACTTAGATTCCCTCTCCACAAGCAGGGTTAGTCAAAACATAGGCACTTAGAGGGGTTGAAATCCATATTTATCCTCTTTTTTCTTTCATTTTTCCACATGGATGGCTTGCTTTGATTAAAGATAAGTTGGAATCATTCTATATCACACATATAAACACTTGCATTGGGACTAGAAATTGAATGTCAATCTTTGAGTATGCTATTCTCTCGCGCCATAGAGCAATCTTGAGAATGAGAAAAATGATTGAGGGAAAATTCCATTTCCCTTAAAGATAAAATCTTTAGGAGAGGACAACAGCCCCCTCGGGACTCCTCTTGGTTTCTTTTTCAAACACATCTTAAATTTGTAAGGGCCCATACATGCCCATATGCTACAAAGATAGGATAGTTTTGAATCTACTTTCTTCGGTTACATCACTAGGGAAGTTTAAAGGTTTTGTAACAGGCCCATACATGCCCACATGCCCATAGTCTAGGATAGTTGTTGAAGCTTTCTTAGATTAAATCACACTAGGGAGTTAAAGGATTGGTAAGTACCCATATCTCCACATGCTAGTTCTCTAGGGACTTTAAAATTCCACAAGGTTTTACCAATGGCACTTAGTAAATTAGGTAATCAAGACTTGCAAGGACCACACGAAGTTCACATGCAGCAAGGTGACACCTAACTTATTAAACATTTTGGCGCAATTTCACTTGTTCACACACAAAGGCACCATTCACTCACATAGTTTCATCTAGAATCATGGAAGTTGAAGTAAGTTTCCTCCAAAGGGATCCTGAAACACCCCACCCTTTTCTCAATGAAACTATCCACTCCCACTTAAATTTAACGAGATTGGTTCACAACCCCAATATCTCAAACAACCACATCTAAAATTTTTCTAAATATTCACTAAGTTTTCCTCCACAGAAGGTGCCAAGAGAAATTTTATGGTCTAGGTAGGATCTCGGGGCTAGGCATCCAAATAACTCCCCGTTATCTAGTTCTCACATCTTCAAACAATAGAAGTTGTCAAATAGGGAACTTTAAAATCATCCAAGTCAAGTGTTCCTAACACCATAAGGCAGGGAGATACTTGTGAAGGGTTGAAGGCTGAGGTCTAGTTGTTCTGTGTGTCCCCCCTTGAGGCACCCACCTCTTGGATGGGATCCAGACCGTGACCCATTCCGCACTTTGACTGAGGTACCTAGTGACCAAATTTTAGGACATCTACCCAGGTGGAAATTGTGGGTTGCAATTGCACCTTGATCGGATTTTATGTGGCTATTGGGAAATATAACTAGCTCTTTCAGGATATGCACCTTCTACCCCTCATTATAACTGATTGTTTCATCCTTCACTAGTTCCTCTTCTGGTGGCTTTAGACCCAATTGTTGAGTACTATTGGAAGGTCCAGCACTGTTTTGAGAGGAAGGATGTTACATCTTTTTAGGACACAAGCATTTGTTTTCTTTGTTCTCTCATGCGGACAAAATCTACATACCCACATGTATTCTTCTTTATCAATTGATTTATGTATGATCCTCTTGTGATTACATGTGATTGTGAGATATATTGTGAAGGTACAAAAATCATAACAAAGACTCTTGTTCATTTATTGCTCTCATCACCATTTGCACACATCCACTTTGCTAGTTGGACATCATAGGGGACCCACAGAATCCCCACCATTCCAGACGCTTGCTAAATCTCCCTCCCATTCTAGGGGGAGTTCCTAGTCTTACCAACTCATCGGCTTCACTTTCTCACACCCCTGTGAGTGCTACTATCTTGGGATCCACTTTGCTTGGTTCCACTTCCCAAGGTCAACCGTCCACTCGATTTACTTTACAAGGAGGCAAGAGGCACACTTCTTCCCTAGGAGGAAGTAAAACCCCACCTAACCCCCCTCAAGGGTCAGGTACCCAAAACACTCACACCATGGTCGGAGATAATCTTCATCCACCACCCCATATGCCATACTTGGCTTCCCTCAACATACCTGATCTAACTAAACTCACCAATGATCCTATATTGCACGACCCCACATGGCCTAGAATGCCTACCAAAATCCCTTCAGACATCCCCAAGTTTGAAGGAAAAGTGGGAGATGACCAAACCAATCATATCATGACCTTCCACTTATGGTGCTTGTCAAACAACATCATGGAAAACTCTGTCTGATTGAGGTTATTTCAATGCATGCTCACTGGCCCATCAACTAAGTGGCATTTAAAAGAAAAAACTGGGTCCCATGTGACCATTGAATATTTGGCCAAATCATTTTTTACCTTCTTTCAACTACCAATCCATCATGACAATGGTCTCAACCTATTCTCAAAGTTTAAACAAACCTCTGCTACACACATCACCGACCACATTCACGAATGGCATCAATGATGTAGTCTATGCAAAGCTGAATCCACCAAGCAACAATGCCTCAATTGGTTTCTCAAATCACTTGTTTCCCTCCTTGCCAAGGATGTGGCTACCACCTTCCCCCAGTATGAAGAAGAAGCCATCAACAAAGATCAACAATTTGAACTCATTTATTCATAGTCAGGATACTTATATACAGAACTACCTGATGCCCCGAGACCTGTGCCTTTCGACCAGAAAAAATTTGAGATGTCTCACTTAGTGGATGGATTGATTAGTACCACTACACACCTACAACAACCAACTATGTATGGAACACCTCAATATCTGCCGGTATATGGAGGACCTCCTTATTATCCTCATCCCCCTTATCAACAACCATATCATGTTACCCTTCCTCCACCCATAAGTGGACCACAGCTGGCACCCACAATACGACCAGTTGTCCAACCAAGTTTGGGTTGGTTGGAGCACCACTGCTCATACATCCCTCAACACAAGTATGTGTCATCTCAATCAATGGAAAATAAACCAGAGATACCCTCCCTCCCACATAAGCTTCATTACTATCTGACACCCCACTCGTCATAGAGATCCTTCCTCGGGCATCCCTTGAGGACTCTTCAACTCCCCCTATTCTTGATTTCACCCTCCCCCAAGGCCACATCCTGGTTTGGGAGACAGTCCCCCAAGCCATAACTCAAGTCCCTTCTTTTCTCCCCCACTGGACGTACAAGATTTCCAAGTAGCCTCAACGCTCACCCTTCCCAATATGGTGCTAGAAATTCCAATATGGTATATAAATCCACCCATGATGGTCCCTCAACCATTCCTCCCTCCCTAAACAGAAGGAATCCTGATGCAGATTCCAATACTTACTCCAACCACACCACCCTCGCCCCCACTCGCTAGCGCCACTACTGTAGCTAGGGGTAGAAGGAATAAGAAAGAGCCCACTACTCCACTCCCCCCACAAGTTCATCCTCCTTATGCATTATGTGAGAGAGATAGACACCCCACCAATAATTGCCCATCTCTTCCCGAGCTACGCAATTTAATTCAATTCCCTTGGGCAATGACAGCACTTGTCACTTCCTCCAGTACTACCATTGCACCCCCTAATAGAGGTATCAAAGGACTGCAAACCAAATTCGCATGTGCCATTCGTTCAACGTATGGCCATCACACCCACCATTGCCCGACATTACCTCAATTTTGACAGATGCTAACGACAGTCTTCCAAATCTTTCAAAAAGAACCCCTTCCATCTGCATCATCTCAACCTCATGTCACTGACATCCACTATGTCACAACCACCATCAATGAACGTATGAGATGTCCTTGCTCTTTATGTGAATCACTTGATCATTTCACATATCAATTTCCTATGATCATTGAATATAGGCATCTCCAAATGGCCCTTATTCAAAATCCTACACCCCCCCCCCCACTGCCAGCAGAACCAGTGATTACCCCTACTCCATCACCTAATATGGTTTATATATTTTCTCCCAAGACTAATACACTTCCCATTCCTCCATGGTTCATACATAGTCTTGAAGAGAATTTTCCCCCAAATCCCCCCAATTCTCTAATTCATTTCCCCACATAAATTTTATGCTCGACTACCATTTTTAACCCACAATATCTCAATATTTGGTTTATGTTGATCAAACCCTCACAACCCCCTTACATCATTCCCCCTACCTATTCACTATAATATACTCACACGGTGAAAATCACCAATGTTACTCTTGTGGATCCCTTATATTCTCAATAGTTCCACTGCGACGAAGACATCCTCGAGGAATTAACTACCACCTATTGCCCATGGGATCTACTCCATAACATAGCACTCTTTCTTTCACAGGAAGCCTTTACGGTCCCCMAAAAAAACCCCATATACGCAATTGAAACCAAAGATTTTCTCCCCTCAGGGCATTTAGATTGGTTMAATAATCCTATCCCTTCCCCTGATGAATTTGAAGAATGAAACATGGACAACATTTCCCCCACCGTCAAAATTGATATTTCCATCAAACCTGGAATCATAGAGGAAATCACCATCAGTTCTACATGCTCTACTGAAGARMTCATAGCTTACAAAGCTCTCTTCCAAGAATACCAGAACATTTTTTCCTGGTCATACACATAAATTCTTAGCCTTGATACCTCTATTGTCGAACATCGTATAGACACATGGCCTGATATTACCCCTGTATGAAAAAATAAACATCCATTACACCCATCCAAAGAGGCATCCATCAAAGTTGAGATTGACAAATTACGCATTGCAGGGTTCATATACCCCATCACATATACATCATGGGTCTCCAACATCGTCCCTATTAACAAAAAATAGGGCACTATCCGCATTTGTACGAACTTTCACGATATTAATCACGCCTGTCCCAAAGACAATTTTCCAATGCCCTTTATCGACGAAATTATCGATGATTGTGCCAGCCACAAGGCTTTGTCCATCATGGACAGTTTCTCTAGCTACAACCAAATTCAGATTCACCCAGCCGATCAATATAAAACCGCATTCACTACCCCTTGGGGTAATTTTTCATATCGTGTCATGCCTTTTGGCCTCAAGAACACTGGTGCCACTTTCCAATGTGCCATGACATACATTTTTCATGATCTGGCTCAAATCATCCTCGCCTACTTGGACGATCTCATTGCTTGATCCAAGAAATGCACTCAACATCTCGATCACTTACACATTGTCTTTCATAGGTGTCATCAATACAATATCCACTTGAACCCTCTCAAGTGTGTATTCTATGTCACTGTTGGATGCCTCCTTGGGTTCATCGTCTCCTAGAACGACATCACAGTAGACCCCCCTAAGGTCCAAGCCATCACAAAAATCCTCCCCCCTCAAAATTTATGCCAACTGCAAACCTTACAAGGCAAAGCTAACTTTTTATGCTGCTTTGTCCCCGATTACGCCACTTGTGCACACGGTTTCCTTTGTCATTTATGGCATGATATCCCGTTCGAATGGGATGAACATGCCCAAACCACTTTTTATGATCTTAAAGTGACCCTCTCCAACACCCCATTTATTAGCCCACCCAACTATGATGACGACTATATCCTCTACTTATCGGCCTCAGTCGTCTCAGTATCAGGAGTTCTCATCCAATTAAGGGATGATGACCATGAGCATGTAATTTACTACATTAGTAAAAAACCTTTCAAGACCACCCTTGAAATACAATCATGAAGAGAAACTCACCCTTGTGTTAGCGATATTTCTTGCTAAGGGGGTTAGACATCAAAAGAATGGGTTAAAAACCACTTGTCCAAAGTTTCGGGCAATAATGCACCCATGGTAAGCAGCAAGCAAGACCGGGCGGTCCAGATTTGCGCGCCCAGATCGATGGTGCACAACGAATTTCGAACCCCCCTTGCCTTTCGATCTTTAAGCAAGGGGGGGGGTTCGAGATGGGGGGCGCAGCTCTCCGAAGGTTCAGATTTGCGTGCCCGGATCAACGGCGATGAAGAGCATTTCGGACCCCCCCTGCCTTTCTACCTTTAAGCGGAAGGGGGGGAGTCTAAGATCCCATGTGCAGCTTCCCGACTGCCAGGATCGTAACGCCCAAATCAACGGTGCTCGTGTAGTCCCACTCCTCTCAGCTGCCCTGTATTTAACCAGTGTGGGCCCTCCTCCTGTCGTTTCACTCTTCCTTCTGCCTTTCCCCTGCTACCGTGTGTCATCCACTCACCTCTCCTCGGTGGTCCTCGTGGCACCCCTTTCTCCCACCATCCACTCATTTCCTGCCGCGTGTCCCGCTCCCTTTCCACATCTGTTTCTCACCCAAAGGCAAGTTTGTTCTCCCGTCTTCCCCCCATCTACTTGGGTGTCCTCCACCATGGTTCATCCTCTATCACCCCTCTCAGTCATCATTCTCACTCCTTGCCACTCCTTCCACGCGCTCCTCGATGCCATCACACCTACCATGCACTATGTCCTCCGCGCTGGCCCTCATGTCCGTCTCTCAAGATATCCAGTTATTCCAGGTGGCAGCGCGGGAAGTCATCCGGATCCCGAAGTGTTGAGTTGGCTGGGCCATTATCAATCCCAAGAAGCAGTTATTGAGGCAGTTGAGGGTGGTTAGATATCATCTCCGCCATAATGGGGACGTCCTAATCTATAATGAACCTGATGTTTATTGTGGACCACTGCGCTTTCTTGCATAAGTCTTCCATCTGCTCACCCTTTTACTACGAATCACTGTTTGTATTTTATCAAGACCTCACTCGTTCATGCATTCCTGGTCTAGTTTCTGAAGTTGAGATTGTGCTGTTTTGAGTTTCCCTCCATTTGATCACCCTTTAAAACAAACCGTGACATTAAATCTGATGGTCTTCGGGCTCTGCTCCTGCTAGCAATCTAGGAGTGACTTCCGAACGCCAACACTTCTGGCGCCGTTGTCGGGGATGAAGTTGAATATTTTCCCTGGGCAGAACGACAACGACTAATTGATTTCTGAAGGTGCATCAGATATCAAAACTTGAAGATTGCTACTGTGCACCTGGCCACTCCACTGTGACGACTCCGCTGGGGAGAACCTATTCTATCAGCTGTGGCTTCGAGAGGCAGACATACGAGGTCAAACTTGCATTTACCATTGGCCACTCCGGAAGCAGACTTGGAAGCTGTGCACAGAAAGGGAAAGAGAGAAGCAAAAGAAGTTTCTGTCGATGAAAAAGGTAACACGCCCTCCCCTTCTGTGAGAACTCCATTTTCAGATTCTTAGTTTCCTAGTCGTCCTTCCTCTGAAGTTTCCCATTTTTTGAACTTTGGGAGTGTTCCTGCTGAGTTTTCCCCTCCTAGTCCAGTATCAGAAGGAGAGATCCTTGTCACTCCCATCTCAGGAGGTTTCACTACTCCTCCTTTGATTACTACTGCTCCACAGAGAGAACCACCTGCACATTCAAGTCCCTTAGACTTCTCTCTGTTTCCCCCGTCATCTCCCGTGAGGACCTTTTTTCCCTCCTCGCGTGTTCACACTCCATCTCCTCCGAGTCCTCCCCCATTCAACATCCCTATGGCTGGTGTTAATCCCCCTCCGAAAAGAATGGATTCCATAGTTGCTGCTAGATATGCTCCTTTGATCCTTCCTCAGCCTCTGAACCCTCTCCCTGCAGAAGACTATTTGAAATACATGCCCAAGTTCAGTGGTGAGGGAGATGTGACTGCTGAAGAGCACCTGGCTTCCTTTTACAGCTATGCCGACAACCTAAATATTGAGAATGAAGATGTCTGGATGAGAGTCTTCGTCCAAAGCATCGATGGTGAAGTTAGAAAGTGGTTCAGGGGACTGGCCCCTGGATCTATTGCTGGGATTGAGGCTCTGGATAATGTTTTCCTAAGACAATGGGGGGATAGAAAAGATTATATATATTACATGACTGAGTTTGGGTCCCTGAAGAAGCAGTAAGGAGAGTCTGTCTCTGACTTCTCCAAAAGATTCAATAAAATGTATAACAAGATCCCTGCAGAGATAAAACCTTCTGAAGCCTCTGCTCAAATTTCATATGCTAGTTCATTTGACCCTGATTTTTGTCTCGTATTAAGAGAAAGAAGAGCCACCTCTTTAGCTCAGATGAAAGATGCAGCCATAGAGGTGGAATCTAATATATTAGTTGCAGACAGACTGAGGAACAAGGCTAACACAGATAGAAGAAAAGGAAGATCAGAAGCCTCGACTTCTGACTCTAACATCTCTAGCCCATCTTTGTCCCACCCTCAAGTAAATGAGCTGACCCAGCTGGTGAACATTCTGAAAGAAGAGATGGAGAGAATAAAGGTGGAAAGAAGGAAGATGTATAAGGGCCCTCAGAACACAGAGAATAAAGGAGGTTTCAAAAGGCCAAACAATTTTTCTCCTCCGACTGTGCACAAAGAGAAAGAAAGAGACAGAGATGACCAGAGAATTCAGGCTCCCTTCCAGAACAATTTCATGGCCAATGAAGAACAAGGAGAAGTGGACGAACCTGAACCAAATATTCACAGTTTATAGGTCACTCCCCCCTTTCCTCATCTGACCAAATCAGCATATGAAGAGTCTTTCATGAATGGTCAGCTCAACGAACTCAGCAAAGCAGACAAAGCTGGTGGTGGCCGAGGCAGATATAACCTAAGATCAGACAAGCGGACAGCAGCCCCTGACGTTCCTAAGTCATCTACTAGAGCACAAAAACATGCTGACGAGGTAGCAGACAACCACAAAGGTAAGAAGGCCCAACCTCTCTCCCCTATCATTCAAATTCATGCTCCTCAGATTAGAGAAATTCCAAATCTCCCATCTTCCTTTAATTTTGAGCATGAAATCCAAAAGATCAGAATCCTCGTGCCCCTCACTCAGTTAATCAAACATGGGGAATTCAAAAAATGCTTCTCCGACCTGTTGAGATCTGAATCCTCTGGCCCTTCCACAGACCGCATTAACCTCCAAGATGAAAGGCCTGCAGTGATCTTAGGTCCCATGGTAGAAGAAAGAGATGATTCATACCCTCCCTTCTACACTTCCCTGAATATAAATGACAAGGTGCTGCGTAATTTCCTAATGGATTCAGGGGCCTCCCATAACCTCATGCCTAAAGTGGTCATGGAAGAACTAGGATTAGAAGTCACCAGAGCCTATCATGACCTCTATTCCTTTGACTCCAGAAGGGTACAGTGTTTGGGAGTCATCAAGGACCTGGTGGTTTCCCTGTTTCAGCTACCCATGAAAAGTATGGTCATGGATATAGTGGTAGTTGATGTTCCTCCCAGGTTTGGCATGTTGTTGTCAAGATCTTGGATTAAAAGACTTGGAGGGACGTTACAGATGGACCTCACATATGCCACCATTCCAGTCTTTGCGGGGGAACATAGAAGATTGTACAGAGAGGCCCAGCTAGCCTACATTGTCAGTGATGAAGCGAACCCTACCAATCATCCCATCTATGCCTTGAACACTGACCTAGGATCTAGCTTGCTACAATTCACTAATGAGCCTGAGACCCCTTTGCAGATCAGAAAGCAGCTCGGCCTTGATCAGGGGATGCTCCCTCAGACCACCTCTATTTGGAAGATGTTCTTTGATGGAGCTTCTTCCAGTATAGGTGCAGGTGCTGGAGTGGTTTTCAAGTCTCCTTCTCAGGAAACCATATCACTATCATACAAGCTGGAATTTGAAGTCACCAACAATGTGGCAGAATATAAGGCTCTGGTCCTAGGATTAAGGGCTGCAAAGGAAATGGGAATCAGGGAGATAGTTGTGTTCGGGGATGCTGAATTAGTTGTCCAGCAGGTCAAAAACGTCTATCAGACCAAGCACCCTCGCCTCAAAAATTACAGGAACGAGGTATGGCATTTAATTGATAATTTCTTTCTAGATTTCAACATCTCTTTCATTCTACGGGAAGAAAATTCTCCAGCCGACTTTCAAGCCTTCTCGGCTAGTTTGTTCGAAGCTCCTGCACTGCCCACTAACAGATCGGAGGTGGAAATAAGATACAGGCCGTCTGTACCGGACAATGTCAAACATTGGAGGGTATTTGAAGATGATCAGGAGATTGAGAAATTCCTCCAATCCATTGATGACTTCTCTGCATTGCAAATAGATGAGGACCAGGACCCTGACGAAGAGACTGATCACCACCCTGAGGAGCTATTGAATAAAGTCGCTGACCATCAGATTATTCAACTGTCGAGCAATCATATACCACGATGACTGATCCCACTAGAAATATTGTTCGATGGGAACGACATAGCAGTAAAGGGCAGGATCTCAGGTGATGATGCTGATACGACTGAATGCAACATAGGCACACCAGAGGAGCCCAAGTTTGTCAAGCTGTCGAATAGTTTGACTGAGGAGCAGAGGATCRGATATACTAAGTTGCTRAGGGAGTTTGCTGACGTGTTTGCGTGGACCTAYGAAGACCTTAAKACATAYGACACGTCAKTCATTGAGCAMAAGATCCCACTGAAGGAGGAGGCTAGACCTTTCAAGCAKAAKCTGAGACAGATAAATCCCACGCTGTTKCCTGTCATGGAGAGGGAGGTGAAAAAGMTGATGGATGCCCAAATCATAGTCCCCTTGAGGTACTCTAGCTGTGTAGCCAATTTGGTCCCAATAAGAAAGAAGAGTGGAGAAATCAGACTCTGGATCGATTTCAGGAACCTGAACAGGAATTCAAGAAAGGACAATTACCCCCTGCCCAACATGGAACACATATTGCAGAGGGTCACTGGCACATCAAGGATATCTATGATTGATGGATTTTCTGGCTATAATCAGATATCAGTCATACCTGAAGACAGAGAAAAGACAGCCTTCACCACTCCCTGGGGCACATTCATGTATGCCAAGATGCCTTTCGAATTGATGAATGCAGGGGCAACGTTTCAGCGAGCCATGGACATAGCCTTCATCGGAGAAAAGGATAATTTTGTGGTGATTTACTTAGATGACATAACAGTCTTCTCCAAGACGGATATAGAACACCACTTCCATTTGAAGAAGGTTTTCCTGAAGTGCCGCAGGTTTGGCCTTTCCCTAAATCCCAAGAAATCATTGTTTTCTATCCAAGAAGGGAAACTGTTAGGCCATATAGTCTCAGCAGAGGGAGTAAGAATTGATCCGGACAGGGTAGAAGCAATTCAGGCCCTGTCACTTCCCAGATCAAAAAAGGAGGTCCAAGCATTTTTGGGAAGGATCAATTTCCTGAGGAGGTTTGTCTCGAATTTTTCTGAATTGGTAAAACATATCACAACCATGCTCAGGAAGGGCCATGAAATAAAATGGACTGCTGAACCCAAGAAGTCTTTTGACCAGATAAAGAAAGCATTGACTGAGGCTCCTGTGCTAGTTAGTCCAGATTATTCTAAAGATTTTATGATATTTTCTTTTGCTTCCTTTGACACAGTGGCAGCAGTTCTGTTGCAGAAAAACGATCAAGGGAAAGAGCAGCCTATTGCCTTCTTTAGTAAGGCGCTGAGAGATGCAGAGCTCCAATATGAGATCATGGAGAAGCAGGCTTATGCCTTGGTGAAAGCTCCCAAAGCTTTTAGGGTCTATGTCTTACACTCAAAGATTATTGCATATGTCCCTTCAACCTCTGTGAAGGACATCCTTATACAACACGACATAGACGGGAAGAGAAGTAAATGGATCGCCAAGATCCTAGAATTTGACCTGGATATCAAGCCCACTAAGCTGATAAAAGGGCAAGGTTTGGCCAAGCTCTTGGTCGAATCCAATTATAAAGCCTTGGAAATCAATGTGATCCATGGACAAACTGAATCATTCGACAGAGGTTCCCAAGGTACTGTGCCACTAGCAGCATGCCCCTGGTACAAAGATATCTTATATTTCCTGCAAAAGTTGAGGCCCCCTGATGAGATGGAAAAGAGAAAGGTGAAGGCTTTAAAGCTCAAAGCGATCAAGCACTGTCTTATTGGCCAATCCCTCTATTGGAGAGACCCTCAGGGGATATTATTGATGTGTCTGGACCCACAGCAGGCCCAGAAGGTTATGAATGGTTTTCATAGTGGTCTCTGTGGGGGCCATTATTTTTGGAAAACCACTGCTCACAAGATCCTCCGGGCTGTGTACTACTGGCCCACCTTATTCCACGATGTCTACAGGGAAATTAGAGCTTGCATCAAATGTCAGAAATTCTCAGGGAAGCAGCAACTCAAATCCCTGCCATTGAAACCCGTGGTGGTCTCAGCCCCCTTTCAGTAGTGGGGACTGGATTTTATCGGGGAAATTCATCCCCCCTCAAGTGGCCAGCACCGATGGATTTTGAAAGCAACTGACTACTTCACTAAATGGATAGAAGCTGTTCCTACTAGAAGCACTTCTCACAAAGCAATCATCAGCTTCCTGGAGGACATCATTGCTAGGTTTGGCTGCCCTAGCAAAATCGTCACTGACAACGCTTCCCCATTTCAATCAGAGCCTCTGATCAAATTTTGTGAACTGTTTGGAATTTCACTGATCCACTCCACTCCCTATTATCCTCAGGGAAACGGACTGGCAGAGTCCTCTAATAAAAGTCTAATCAAGCTTATCAGGAAGCTATTGGAGGATAATAAAAGGGCCTGGGACTCAAAGCTCAAATTTGCAGTTTGGGCCGATCGAGTGACAATGAAGAAATCCCTGGGTCTTTCACCCTTCCAGCTTGTTTATGGGATTAAGGCAGTTTTCCCCACTCAGCTTGCCTTGCCTGTGGCAAATCTTCTCCATGACTATGAAGGGGAACCCAATCTTATGCTCAGAAGAATTCATCAGATGGTGGAGGCGCAACAGACCAGAGAACAGGTCCTGGACAGAGCTTACAATCGTCAGCAAAAGATCGAGCAGGCTTTCGACAGGAAAAACAAGAAGAAAGAGTTTGAACAGGGTGATCTGGTGCTCAAGTGGGATGCACCCAGGCAAGAGAAGGGAAAACACAGTAAATTTGATGCCCTCTGGTTCGGGCCTTTCAATATCCTTGAAGTATTTTCCAATAACACTTACAGGTTGCAGGATCTGGAAGGCAATGAAGTCTTCAATGGCCCAGTTAATGGGCACTTCTTAAAGAAATGTTTTATGTGAGCCACAGTCGGCTCGTTTTTGTTTAGTTTTGTAAATATTGTTTTGTGTTTTTGTTTTTCATTTTCTGGACTAATAAATGACTCCATAGCCCAACAACAAAGGCACTAAGTCTGCAAAAGAGTTCTTAGAGCATCACAGGGACGACTCTATCCTCCATGGAGCCAAATTTTAGCGATATTTCTTGCTAAGGGGGTTAGACATCAAAAGAATGGGTTAAAACCCACTTGTCCAAAGTTTCGGGCAATAATGCACCCATGGTAAGAAACAAGCAAGACCGGGCGGTCCATATTTGCGCGCCCAGATCGACGGCGCACAGCGAATTTCGGACCCCCCTTGCCTTTCAATCTTTAAGCNCAACGGTGATGAAGAGCATTTCGGACCCCCCCCGCCTTTCTACCTTTAAGCGGAAGGAGGGGGTCCGAGATCCCATGTGCAGCTTCCCGACGGCCAGGATCGTAACGCCCAAATCAATGGTGCTCGTGTAGTCCCGCTCCTCTCAGCTGCCCTGTATTTAACCAGTGTGGGTCCTCCTCCTGTCGCTTCACTCTTCCTTCTGCCTTTCCCCTGCTACCGTGTGTCATCCACTCACCTCTCCTCGGTGGTCCTCGTGGCACCCCTTTCTCCCACCATCCACTCATTTCCCGCCGCGTGTCCTGCTCCCTTTCCACATCCGTTTCTCACCCAAAGGCGAGTTTGTTCTCCCGTCTTCCCCCCATCTACTTGGGTGTCCTCCGCCATGGTTCATCCTCTGTCACCCCTCTCTGTCATCATTATCACTCCTCACCACTGCTTCCATGCGCTCCCCGATGCCATCACACCTACCATGCACCATGTCCTCCGCGGTGGCCCTCATGTCCGTCTCTCAAGATATCCAGTTATTCCAGGTGGCAGCGCGGGAAGTCATCCGAATCTCGAAGTGATGAGTTGGCTGGGCCATTATCAATCCCAAGAAGCAGTTATTGAGGCAGTTGAGGGTGGTTAGATATCGTCTCCGCCATAATGGGGACGTCCTACAATGAATTAAAAGCACGTCGATTCGCCGATGTAACTGTCAGAAGATCGATCGCGTCTACCATAAGTTGCACGGTTATTCAAAGATTGTGGCTGCAAAGTGTCAGAAGCCATGCAGACGCAAAGCCTTCAATGCATTTTCTCGATCTTGTTGCTGTTGTTGTTTTGAGTATATGTAGGCATTTTTGCCATTTTTTGTATCTATCGATGGTAGAGCTAAGCTCCCGACTAAAAAGTTTCAGCAACATTCTGGTTTCCTGGTTATGCCTCTATGTTTGAGATTTCTTGGTTTATAACAAACAGTTTCCTTTGTTTCCATCTTTGTTTCGTCTTCGCTAGAGGGTTCACAGTGAAGGATTCACGTGGACTTAACAATCTTGTTGTGATAAAGGATTTGTTGTGGCATCGTTGTATTCTCTGGTATATGTGTTCGAATGTAAAAGGATTTTGCGTTTGAATGCACTTCTTCTCTAATTTGTAATGAACCTGATGTTTATTGTGGACCACTGTGCTTTCTTGCATAAGTCTTCCATCTGCTCACCCTTTTACTACGAATCATTGTTTGGAGTTTATCAAGACCTCACTCGTTCATGCATGCCTGGTCTGTTTTCTGAAGTTGAGATTGTGCTGTTCTGAGTTTCCCTCCATTTGATCACCCTTTAAAACAAATCGTGACATTAAATCTGATGGGCTTCGGGCTCTGCTACTGCTAGCAATCCAGGAGTGACTTCCGAACGCCAACACTTCTGGCGCCGTTGCCGGGGACGAAGTTGAATATTTTCCCTGGGAAGAATGACAACGACTAACTGATTTCTGAAGGTGCATCAGATATCAGAACTTGAAGATTGCTACTGTGCACCTGGCGACTCCACTGTGACGACTCCGCTGGGGAGAACCTATTCTATCAGCTGTGGCTTCGAGNTGTGCTGTTTTGAGTTTCCCTCCATTTGATCACCCTTTAAAACAAATCGTGACATTAAATCTGATGGGCTTCGGGCTCTGCTACTGCTAGCAATCCAGGAGTGACTTCCGAACGCCAACACTTCTGGCGCCGTTGCCGGGGACGAAGTTGAATATTTTCCCTAGGCAGAATGACAACGACTAACTGATTTCTGAAGGTGCATCAGATATCAGAACTTGAAGATTGCTACTGTGCACCTGGCGACTCCACTGTGACGACTCCGCTGGGGAGAACCTATTCTATCAGCTGTGGCTTCGAGAGGCAGAAATATGAGGTCAAACCCGCATTTGCATTTGGCCACTCCAGAAGCAGACTTGGAAGATGTGCGCAGAAAGGGAAAGAGAGCAGAAAAAGAAGTTTTTGTCGATGAAAAAGGTAGCACGCCCTCCCCTTCTGTGAGAACTCGATTTTCAGATTCTCAGTTTCCTAGTCGTCCTTCCTCTGAAGTTTCCCGTTTTTTGAACTTTGGGAGTGTTCCTACTGATTTTTACCCTCCTGGTCCAGTATCAGAAGGAGAGATCCTTGTCACTCCCCTCTGAGGATGTTTCACTACTCCTCCTTTGATTACTACTGTTCCACAGAGAGAACCACTTGCACATTCAAGTCCCTTAGACTTCTCTTTGTTTCCCCCGTCATCTCCCGTGAGGACATCTTTTCCCTCCTCGCATGTTCACACTCCATATCCTCCGAGTCCTCCTCCATTCAACATCCCTATGGCTGGTGTTAATCCCCCTCCGAACAGAATGGATGCCATAGTCGCTGCTAGATATGCTCCTTTGATCCTTCCTCATCCTCTGAACCCTCACCCTGCCGGAGACTATTTGAAATACATGCCCAAATTCAGTGGTGAGGAAGATGTGACTGCTGAAGAGCACCTGGATACCTTTTATAGCTATGCCAACAACCTAAATATTGAGAATGAAGATGTCTGGATGAGAGTCTTCGTCCAGAGCCTCGATGGTGAAGTTAGAAAGTGGTTCAGGGGACTGGCCCCTGGATCTATTGCTGGGATTGAGGCTCTGGATAATGTTTTATTGAGACAATGGGGGGATAGAAAAGATTATATATATTACATGACTGAGTTTGGGTCCCTGAAGAAGCAGGAAGGAGAGTCTGTCTCTGACTTCTCCAAAAGATTCAATAAATGTATAACAAGATCCCTGGAGAGATAAAACCTTCTGAAGCCTCTGCTCAAATTTCATATGCTAGTGCATTTGACCCTGATTTTTGTCTCGTATTAAGAGAAAGAAGAGCCACCTCTTTAGCTCAGATGCAAGATGCATCCATAGAGGTGGAATCTAATATATTAGCTGCAGACAGACTGAGGAACAAGGCTAACACAAATAGAAGAAAAGGAAGATCAGAAGCCTCGACTTCTGACTCTAACATCTCTAGCCCATCTTTGTCCCACCCTCAAGTAAATGAGCTGACCCACCTGGTGAACATTCTGAAAGAAGATATGGCGAGAATAAAGGTGGAAAGAAGGCAGATGCATAAGGGCCCTCAGAACACAGAGAATAAAGAAGGTTTCAGAAGGCCAAACAATTTTGCTCCTTCGACTGTGCACAAAGAGAAAGAAAGAGACAGAGATGACCAGAGAATTCAGGCTCCCTTCCAGAACAATTTTATGGCTGACGAAGAACAAGGAGAAGTGGATTTACCTGAACCAAAGATTCACAGTTTAGAGGTCGCTCCCCCCTTTCCTCATCTAACCAAATCAGCATATGAAGAGTCTCTCATGAATGGTCAGCTCAACGAACTCAGCAAAGCAGACAAAGCTGGTGGTGGCCGAGGCAGATATAACCTGAGATCAGACAAGCGGACAGCAGCCCCTGACGTTCCTGAGTCATCTACTAGAGCACAGAAGCCTGCTGACGAGGTAGCAGAAAACCACAAAGGTAAGAAGGCCAAACCTCTCTCCCCTATCATTCAACTTCATGCTCCTAAGATTAGAGAAATTCCAAAGCTCCCATCTTCCTTTAATTTTGATCATGAAATCCAAAAGATCAGAATCCCTGTGCCCCTCACTGAGTTAATCAAACATGGGGAATTCAAAAAATGCTTCTCCGACCTATTGAGATCTGAAGCCTCTGGCCCTTCCACAGACTGCATTAACCTCCAAGATGAAAGGCCTACAGTGATCCTAGGTCCCATGGTAGAAGACAGAGATGATTCATCCCCTCCCTTCTACAGTTCCCTGAATATACATGACAAGGTGCTGCATAATTTCCTAATGGATTCAGGGGCCTCCCATAACCTCATGCCTAAAGCCGTCATGGAAGAACTAGGATTAGAAGTCACCAGAGCCTATCATGACCTCTATTCCTTTGACTCCATAAAGGTACAGTGTTTGGGAGTCATCAAGGACCTGGTGGTTTCCCTATTTCAGCTACCCATGAAAAGTATGGTCATGGATATAGTGGTAGCTGATGTTCCTCCCATGTTTGGCATGCTGTTGTCAAGATCTTGGATTAAAAGGCTTGGAGGGACGTTATAGATGGACCTCACATATGCCACCATTCCAGTATTTGCGGGGGAACATAGAAGATTGTACAGAGAGGCCCAGCTAGCCTACATTGTCAGTGATGAAGCGAACCCTACCAATCATCCCATCTATGCCTTGGACACTGACCTAGGATCTAGATTGCTGCAATTCACTGATGAGCCTGAGACCCCTTTGCAGATCAGAAAGCAGCTCGGCCTTGATCAGAGGATGCTCCCTTAGACCACCTCTGTTTGGAAGATGTTCTTTGATGGAGCTTCTTCCAGTATAGGTGCAGGTGCTGGAGTGGTTTTCAAGTCTCCTTCTCAGGAAACCATATCACTGTCATACAAGATGGAATTTAAAGTCACCAACAATGTGGCAGAATATGAGGCTCTGGGCCTAGGATTAAGGGCTGCAAAGGAAATGGGAATCAGGGAGATAGCTATGTTCGAGGATGCAGAATTAGTTGTCCAGCAGGTCAAAAACGTCTATCAGACCAAGCAACCTCGCCTCAAAAATTACAGGAACGAGGTATGGGATTTAATTGATAATTTCTTCCTAGCTTTCAACATCTCTTTCATTCCACGGGAAGAAAATTCTCTAGCCGACTTTCAAGCCTTCTCGTCTAGTTTGTTCGAAGCTCCTGCACTGCCCACTGACAGATCGGAGGTGGAAATAAGATACAGGCCCTCTGTACCGGACAATGTCAAACATTGGAGGGTATTTGAAGATGATCAGGAGATTGATAAATTCCTCCAATCCATCGATGACTTCTCTGCATTGCAAATAGATGAGGACCAGGACCCTCATGAAGAGACTGATCACCACCCTGAGGAGCTGTTGAATAAAGTCGATGACCATCAGATTATTCAACTGCCGAGCAATCATATACCACGAGGACTGATCCCACTAGAAAGATTGTTCGATGGGAACGACGTGGCAGTAAAGGGCAGGATCTCAGGTGATGATGCTGATACGACTGAATGCAACATAGGCACACCAGAGGAGCCCAAGTTTGTCAAGCTGTCGAATAGTTTGACTGAGGAGCAGAGGATCGGATATACTAAGTTGCTAAGGGAGTTTGCTGACGTGTTTGCGTGGACCTATGAAGACCTTAATACATATGACACGTCATTCATTGAGCACAAGATCCCACTGAAGGAGGAGGCTAGACCTTTCAAGCAGAATCTGAGACAGATAAATCCCACGCTGTTGCCTGTCATGGAGAGGGAGGTGAAAAAGCTGCTGGATGCCCAAATCATAGTCCCCTTGAGGTACTCCATCTGGGTAGCCAATTTGGTCCTAGTAAGAAAGAAGAGCAGAGAAATCAGACTCTGTGTCGATTTCAGAAACCTGAATAGGAGTTCAAGAAAGGACAATTACCCCCTGCCCAACATGGAACACATATTGCAGAGGGTCACTGGCACATCAAGGATATCTATGATTGATGGCTTTTCTGGCTATAATCAGATATCAGTCATACCTGAAGACAGAGAAAATACAGCCTTCACCAATCCTTGGGGCACATTCATGTATTCCAAGATGCCTTTCGGATTGATGAATGCAGGGGCAACGTTTCAGCGAGCCATGGACATAGCCTTCATCGGAGAAAAGGATAATTTTGTGGTGATTTACTTAGATGACATAACAGTCTTCTCCAAGACTGATATAGAACACCATTTCCATTTGAAGAAGGTTTTCCTGAAGTGCCRCAGGTTTGGCCTTTCCCTAAATCCCAAGAAATCATTGTTTGCTATGCAAGAAGGTAAACTGTTAGGYCATATAGTCTCAGTAGAGAGAGTAAGAATTGATCCGGACAGGGTAGAAGCAATTCAGGCCCTRTCACTTCCCAGATCAAAAAAGGAGGTCCAAGCATTTTTGGGAAGGATCAATTTCCTGAGGAGGTTTGTCTCGAATKTTTCTGAATTGGTAAAACATATCACAACCATGCTCAGGAAGGGCCATGAAATAAAATGGACTGCTGAACCCARGAAGTCTTTTGACCAGATAAAGAAAGCATTGACTGAGGCTCCTGTGCTAGTTAGTCCAGATTATTCTAAAGATTTTATGATRTTTTCTTTTGCTTCCTTTGACACAGTGGCAGCAGTTCTGTTGCAGAAAAACGATCAAGGGAAAGAGCAGCCTATTGCCTTCTTTAGTAAGGCGCTGAGAGATGCAGAGCTCCAATATGAGATCATGGAGAAGCAGGCTTATGCCTTGGTGAAAGCTCTCAAAGCTTTTAGGGTCTATGTCTTACACTCAAAGATTATTCCATATGTCCCTTCAACCTCTGTGAAGGACATCCTTATACAACACGACATATATGGGAAGAGAAGTAAATGGATCGCCAAGATCCTAGAATTTGACCTGAATATCAAGCCCACTAAGCTGATAAAAGGGAAAGGTTTGTCCAAGCTCTTGGTCGAATCAAATTATAAAGCCTTGGAAATCAATGTGATCCATGGACAAACTGAATCATCCGACAGAGGTTCCCAAGGCACTGTGCCACTAGCAGCATGCCCCTGGTACAAAGATATCTTATATTTCCTACAAAAGTTGAGGCCCCCTGATGAGATGGAAAAGAGCAAGGCGAAGGCTTTAAAGCTCAAAGCGATCAAGTACTATCTTATTGGCCAATCCCTCTATTGGAGAGACCCTCAGGGGATATTATTGATGTGTCTGGACCCACAGCAGGCCCAGAAGGTTATGAATGATTTTCATAGTGGTCTCTGTGGGGGCCATAATTTTTGGAAAACCACTGCTCACAAGATCCTCCGGGCTGGGTACTACTGGCCCACCTTATTCCACGATGTCTGCAGGGAAATTAGAGCTTGCATCAAATGTCAGAAATTATCAGAGAAGCAGCAACTCAAATCCCTGCCATTGAAACCCGTGGTGGTCTCAGCCCCCTTTCAGTAGTGGGGACTGGATTTTATCGGGGAAATTCATCCCCTCTCAAGTGGCCAACACCGATGGATTTTGACAACAACTGACTACTTCACTAAATGGATAGAAGTTGTTCCTACCAGAAGCACTTCTCACAAAGCAATCATCAGCTTCCTGGAGGACATCATTGCTAGGTTTGGCTGCCCTAGCAAAATCGTCACTGACAACGCTTCCCCATTTCGATCAGAGCCTCTGATCAAATTTTGTGAACAGTTTGGAATTTCACTGATCCACTCCACTCCCTATTATCCTCAGGGAAACGGACTGGCAGAGTCCTCTAATAAAAGTCTAATCAAGCTTATCAGGAAGCTATTGGAGGATAATAAAAGGGCCTGGGACTCAAAGCTCAAATTTGCACTTTGGGCCGATCGAGTGACAATGAAGAAATCCCTGGGTCTTTCACCCTTCCAGCTTGTTTATGGGATTGAGGCAGTTTTCCCCACTCAGCTTGCCTTCCCTGTGGAAAATATTCTCCGTGACTATGAAGGGGAACCCAATCTTATGCTCAGAAGAATTCATCAGATGGTGGAGGTGCAGCAGACCAGAGAATAGGTCCTGGACAGAGCTTACAATCGTCATCAGAAGATCAAGCAGGCTTTCGACAGGAAAAACAAGAAGAAAGAGTTTGAACAGGGTGATCTGGTGCTCAAGTGGGATGCACCGAGGCAAGAGAAGGGCAAACACAATAAATTTGATGCCCTCTGGTTCGGGCCTTTCAAGATCCTTGAAGTATTTTCCAATAAGACTTACAGGTTGCAAGATCTGGAAGGCAATGAAGTCTTCAATGGCCCAGTTAATGGGCACTTCTTAAAGAAATGTTTTATGTGAGCCGCAGTCGGCTCGTTTTTGTTTAGTTTTGTAAATATTGTTTTGTGTTTTTGTTTTTCATTTTCTGGACTAATAAATGATTCCATAGTCCAACAGCAAAGGCACTAAGTCTGCAAAAGAGTTCTTAGAGCATCACAAGGACGACTCTATCCCCCATGGAGCCAAATGTTAGCGATATTTCTTGCTAAGGGGGTTAGACATCAAAAGAATGGGTTAAAACCCACTTGTCCAAAGTTTTGGGAAATAATGCGCCCATGGTAAGCAGCAAGCAAGACCGAGCGGTCCAGATTTGCGCGCTCAGATTGATGGCGCACAACGAATTTCGGACCCCCCTTGCCTTTCGATCTTTAAGCAAGGGGGGGGGTCCGAGATCGGGGGCGCAGCTCTCCGACGGTTCAGATTAGCACGCCCGGATCAACGACGATGAAGAGAATTTCGGACCCCCCCCGCCTTTCTACCTTTAAGCGGAAGGGGGGGGTCCGAGATCCCATGTGCAGCTTCCCGACAGCCAGGATCGTAACGCCCAAATCAANAAGGGGGGGGTTCCGAGATCGGGGGCGCAGCTCTCCGATGGTTCAGATTAGCACGCCCGGATCAACGACGATGAAGAGAATTTCGGACCCCCCCCGCCTTTCTACCTTTAAGCGGAAGGGGGGGGTCCGAGATCCCATGTGCAGCTTCCCGACAGCCAAGATCGTAACGCCCAAATCAACGACGCTCGTGTAGTCCCGCTCCTCTCAGCTACCCTGTATTTAACCAGTGTGGGCCCTCCTCCTGTCGTTTCACTCTTCCTTCTGCCTTTCCCCTGCTGCCGTGTGTCATCCACTCACCTCTCCTCGGTGGTCCTCGTGGCACCCCTTTCTCCCACCATCCACTCATTTCCCGCCGCGTGTCCCGCTCCCTTTCCACATCCGTTTCTCACCCAAAGGCGAGTTTGTTCTCCTGTCTTCCCCCCATCTACTTGGGTGTCCTCCGCCATGGTTCATCCTCTGTCACCCCTCTCTGTCATCATTCTCACTCCTCGCCACTCCTTCCACGTGCTCCCCGATGCCATCACACCTACCATGCACCATGTCTTCCGCACTGGCCCTCATGTCCGTCTCTCAAGATATCCAGTTATTCCGGGTGGCAGCGCGGGAAGTCATCCGGATCCCGAAGTGCTGAGTTGGCTGGGCCATTATCAATCCCAAGAAGCAGTTATTCAGGCAGTTGAGGGTGGTTAGATATCATCTCTTCCATAATGGGGATGTCCTACAATGAATTAAAAGCACGTCGATTCGCCGATGTAACTGTCAGAAGATCGATCGCGTCTGCCATAAGTTGCACGGTTATTCAAAGATTGCGGCTGCAAAGTGTCAGAAGCCATGCAGACGCAAAGCCTTCAATGCATTTTCTCGATCTTGTTGATGTTGTTGTTTTGAGTATATGTAGGCATTTTTTCCATTTTTTGTATCTATCAATGGTAGAGCTAAGCTCCCGACTAAAAAGTTTCAGCGACAGTCTGGTTTCCTGGTTATGCCTCTGTGTTTGAGATTTCTTGGTTTATAACAAACAGTTTCCTTTCTTTCCATCTTTGTTTCGTCTTGGCTAGAAGGTTCACAGTGAAGGATTCACGTGGACTTAACAATCTTGTTGCGATAAAGGATTTGTTGTGGCATCGTTGTATTCTCTGGTATATGTGTTCGAATGTAAAAGGATTTTGCATTTGAATGCACTTCTTCTCTAATCTGTAATGAACTTGATGTTTATTGTGGACCACTGCGCTTTCTTGCATAAGTCTTCCATCTGCTCACCCTTTTACTACGACTCACTGTTTGGAGTTTATCAAGACCTCACTCGTTCATGCATGCCTGGTCTAGTTTCTGAAGTTGAGATTGTGCTGTTTTGAGTTTCCCTCCATTTGATCACCCTTTAAAACAAACCGTGACATTAAATCTGATGGGCTTCGAGCTCTACTCCTGCTAGCAATCCAGTAGTGACTTCCGAACGCCAACACCTTGCAATTGTCCTCGCAGTCCAAAAACTGTTCCATTACATCCTTATTCAAACTACCAAGGTCGTAGCAGATTCCAGCCCCATGCAATGCTTGCTCAGTCACCGAAAAATTAATGGAAAATTTTCCCGATGGATCATCATCCTTCAGAAGTATGACCTCAAATTTTCAACACCCAAGAGCAAGAAATCCCTCGTCCTTGCCAAACTTATTACAACATTTCCTTCCACTAGTACTAGTTCTCCTATAAATAAAGACTTCCCCAATGAACATCTTTTTTACATCCCCTCGGATGATCCCTGCATTGAACTCTCCTCCAGGTTAGGTTTCTCCCATGAATTTTCCTCTCCATACTACCCTCAGTCCAATGGACAGGTAGAGGCGGTCAACAAGGTCCTCAAAACCATGTTGCAGCATACAGTTAACAAACATAAGACCAATTGACAGCATATGTTTTTTTCCTCACTATGGACTTATCGCATGGTAGTTAAAATTGCCACTGGCTTCACACCATTTCATCTTTTCCATGGGGTTGAGGCCACTCTCCCAATCGAGTGTGAAATCCCCACCTTGTGCACTGCTATTGAGCTATTACCCAACACTTCTCTAATGGAGCAGTGTTTGTTGAACTTAGATTCGTTGGATGAAGACCATTGATCTTCATTACAAAACAATGAAGCAACCAAAAAATGGTCAAAGGCCACCTTTGATCGCCATGTCAAACTTCAATCATTCAACGAAGGAAACCTCGTCTTTGCTTACAATATCACACACGATACCCTCGGACATGGAAAATTTGAGTCATTATGGTATGGACCTTACATCATCCAACATTGCCTCACTAAAGGCACATACATCCTACCCTCTCCCGAAGGCCACCCTCTCAAAGAACTTGTCAATGGGTTGTACTTAAAGAAATTTTACGCCTAAGCATAGCCATTCTACACTAGGATTTTTCTTTTTGCACACTTTTTGTATAGTTTTTAATCTTCTTTTCCTCCATGCCTTGCATCTAATCTATCATTTGTGTTATCTATAGATGCCTCCTCCATTGGCCTACCACATCGGTTACACCGCCGAAGCTAGCCATTGGACACAGAATCTCTCTTCGACTGCTTGGGCCCTCTATACCCCCTCACATGAACTGCTCCACTCCAGCAGCATATGCCTGGGATCCAAAACCAACAACCAAGCTGAATACACAGCCATCATTGGCCTCCTTACTAAGGCCAGTCACCATTGTATTCATCACCTTAGTGTCTTAATTGATTCCCAACTCATTGTCCTCCATCTCAACAATGTGTACCGTGTCGGCAATCCTTGCCTCTTCTGCAAATACCTGGAAGTTAGACTTTTATATCAACATTTTGATTTAATCACATTTACACATATCCCAAGAAAATGCAATCAAATAGAAGATAATATGGCTAACCTAGTCTTAGATTGGCATTTATCACATCAAGTTACCATTACACATACATAACCTATCAAAATTTTGTCACAACATATAAATTAGACATCATAAACACAAAACATCAACACATGTGAACATCACAAGGATCCAAAAATGTATATCAATATATATATATATATATATCGATCAAATGTGCCATCAATGTTTACAAAAAATAGTACATGTACAATATCCATAGGTAGGTGAACCACCTCACCCCTATAAATACAAAATCGGTGTCATAACACCATATACAAAATGGGCTCACAATACAACACTACACATACTAGAGGCACTCATGACACCTCTAGGGATCCACCGCCTAGTCCTCTCTCTGGAGGAGGTGCCCGACCAGCTAGGGGCCCCTCAGGTCTTGGGGGAAGTCGCCCCATCATAGCCACCCCCGCTACAACTGCTCTGTGGATCAGGGCCCGCAACTCTGTCGAAAGGCCCACACACTTCTCCAGGACTCCCTCACCTGGGATACGCACCCACATAACCTCGAGCACTCCCTGTAGTATCACCTCCAATGGGTGGTGAAAATCCTTGAACTCCCCCCTAGCCCCCGCTGAAGGAGCATGTGATAGACCTAAACTCGGATCATCAAAATGATGTCTCTTTCCTGCTCTCTCATCATTGACTAACCTCGCACCAAACTCATCTCGCCACCATCTCTCCCCTAGCCATGGCTCCCCCTATGGTGGTCTCATAGGCCCTTGACAAGCCGACGCTCTGACCATCTCAACCTCCCTCCTGCGAGGTCCCACATCTTCACACAAAACAAAAAAATGATAGCATCAACATCCATTCATCCATAAATAATATGCTATACTATCTAAAATGATCAAAACATCAAATATATCATCATACCCCTACGATCGAACTCCTCTCCAGGGGGTAGCATATTATTTGGGTGATCTTGAAAATCTAGCCCACTATAGGGGAATTAGAGTATGATCTATGGCATCTAACGCCACACTCATTCTAGCTCGGCCATAAAATAATGGCCACCCTCCCCACCCCCATGATGAACCAAAATCATTACTCACCACCTTAGTCACGGCTCTCACACACTAGGTGCGTCCAATAACACTCTCAGGCGCAACATCGAAACCCTCTCCAAAAACCATGCTACCAAGGTAGACCCAAAGGAAAATCCTCCTCAGTCCACAACCCAACACCTATTGAGCTACCCCACCATCTTGGCATGTAACATCAACCCCCAGGAAAAGTGCTCACCGCTCAATGCCCTCTGCATGATCCTCAGCTGACCGACGCTAATCTGTTGAGTCGCAAGAGACCCATACACCCTCACAATCATCGATGCAATGCACTGATGCACAAGGGAGTCCATCACCCCTATCCTCACCATGGAGCCTCACATAAAGTCCTCTCCACTACAATAGGTCCAGGCTAAGACAACCAACTGTCCATCCCTGGGTAACACAGGCTCCGTCGGTAATAGAGTTCCCTGAAAAGGGGTCCCAGTCAAAAAATACATATCCTCAATCGCAGAGAATGCGATATGCTCACCCCGTACAATGAAACACTGTATATTTAGACTCCACATCGAAATCGGGAACTACAATAGGTACTCCTGTGCCCGCACTAGTGAACACTAAAAAAACTTTAGCAGCCCACATGTTGCCAAAGGGCCCCGTATATCCGGCTCCTCATCTCCCACCACCTCTCCTAGGCGCACCTAGTCCTTTTTTCTCCAATGGGATGGAATCGTCAACTAGTCACCTGCATCCACAAATAAAATATTTKATCATCCATCACAACCCATAACAACACCAAAATCTCCAAAAAGATAAGTTTTTTCACCCTTCATCTTTGCTTCAAAGGAACAAACTTTTTCCCCGCAGGCATGCACATATGCACGCMTGTTCATCCCATAATTACACACTCATGCATGACTGTYAGCAATATAGGAGTGTACACATGCACCCATGTCACACACATAGGCACACATCCTAGCGCGCATGTTCTCTACACAGTTGTGCATACATGTGCAACTGTTAGGAACACAGTCGTGCATGCACTGTTGTTCTTTGAACATGTGTGCATCGAATGTGTGCCTCTTTTCCCCATTTGGGCACCCCCATGCACATATGTCTTGATTACAGCCACGCACTCATGCGCACAAATCATTGGATCACCTGTGCATTGGGGGGCCACCCTCACAAAACCCCCTTATACGACTATCCGTACAATCCCTGCCCACAAAATAAATCATAATTACTATGTAGGAGGATACGACCACTAACCTAGCACTCGTTGATCCTGAATCGGCTGGCTTGATATCCTAGAATCTCCAAATCTCCTTTGAAACCTCTCATCCAATCACTACGACCATAGGTACAAATGAGGTGGCATTGTGAGGCCTACAACTATATATAGTCCCTTTGCCAAACTTCCAGGATCATTTCTGAGAGCTCTGAGTGTCTATTTTCCAATCCGTCTTTAGCCATGAGATCAGGATCCCGCCACCTACATAGTCACACTCCCCTGGCCACCATCCATTCTAGGCCCCTGAGGAGCATTTTTCTCACATCACGCCCAGGTACGCATGCTCATGTTCAAAATTATCAAATAATTGTTACACTTTGTTTATCTTCAAATATTGTTCCCGTCGAGTATTCAGTTTTAATATGTGTAGTTACTTCATCATAAAAAATCAACGCGCGACCCTTTCAGGTATATGATTGATACTAGCATGTAATCATTCCCTCTGAATATCAATTGCATCTCCCAGTCACAGCCTCAGATATTTGCCTCTAGGGGCCCCCATCCAACTCTACAGTACTCACACCTCCACTGCATTTCAGTACTGTCAATTGGTAGCACTCTCTTCCATATGAGTTGTCTTCATCGTAGTCCCCTCTGGCAGTTTGACACTCATGTCATTTCCACCCCCTAGGATTAGGAGTCTCGAGAATCAGCCGCATGCTCCTTCTCCTCATTTTTCTAGCTTCTCCATCACGGACTCCTGAGAAATCTTGTTACAATTCACAATTGACTACACCTCCATAGTATCATTAGCCCTCCATCTCATCCACCATCAGTTTTCCCATCTGCAGATTGTCCTCCACTCATTTACCTAACACAGAAACCCACCTATGGGGCCCCCCACTCTCCACATGTTTTCCACAACTACTACTTGAGCCCTTACTAGCCAAGCCATCTTAAACTAGAACACCTGTTTCTATATCCATACACTTGTCCCAAATTATTCTTTATTCATTTGGTAATTGTCCAAAGCCCTTGTGTAACAACCATAATTTCATTTAAGCTACTATAAATTTCAACAGAGCGGAATTTTGAAAAAACAAAAAAAAAACTAAAAATTTTCTTATTCCAGCATATTCATTACAGCATTTTATAAATAAAATAACATTTTTACATAACGCACTTTGCATAACAAGTTAAATCTACCTAATAATTTGCATGAAAGTTAAAATTGAGTAAACATTTCACAATTTGGAAATTACCTGTCACTGATGCTAAGCTTGCGCTGCAGCTTGAATCCTCAGCTTCAACACTCCCAAACCGGCCACCCTGCCGACCAGTGCGCCTGGCCCTAGGACATCTACGGATGTCCTAGCCCTCCGTGCCCAAACCTCTCAGCCACGGTGTGCACAGTAAACCCTCACTGCTAAATCAGTCCCCCCAAGCTCCTCCCCAAAATCTCCTCTCGACAAACCCCAAAATGAATGAATCCTTCCAAATCCATACTCCCCTTCCTTATGCCTCCATCCTCCTCTCGATCCTTTCCCCCTCACTAAACCTTATCCAAACATTTAAAACCTTATCCCTTCATCAACCATATTTATTACCTTATCTTTTAATTAATGTCACCTTTTAACTTGTGGGTTACGTTATCCCTCATGGGATACGTAACCCCTTTACCTTATTTATGTTTTTATTTATTTATTTTTTTTTATTTTTTTTCCCCTTTTAATTCATAATTAATCAATTAATTTAATTAATGATCAATTAATCACTAATCCTTAATTTAATAATTAATTATTTAATATCTTATTTAATAATCACTCATTCATTTAACCCTTACTCAAGGAGTTAAATCATATTTCCGCTTAAGTATAATCCAAA
>JASDQU010103090.1:449731-483104 GCA_032191745.1 Picea mariana | reverse complement strand
CATTCATTTAACCCTTACTCAAGGAGTTAAATCATATTTCCGCTTAAGTATAATCCAAAATAATTAATTAATAACTTGTAATCAATTTAAGGTTATATCATAATTAATTATAATTTAGCTAGTGTTTCAGATTATTTATGAGATTATTTACAGAAATAAGAAAAGGGTCATTACACCTTGTTTCCAACATTTACATATCTTTGTGTTGTCACCCTTGGTGACCTTCTGTTTCTGGTAAAAGCAACCCCTGTCACCCTTGGTTGGGGTATTCATTATCTTCTACTCCTATTGACATCATCCAAAAACCCTGAGTATCCCACATTCAATGTACCCTTGATCTCTAAGTTTGTCCACTTTGTCCCACCTCTGGCACAACTTAACCCATGTATCGTCGTCCCCCTGACAATATACCCAATTTCACGGTTGTTGCCACTTATACTTCACATATATCGCCAACCAAGGGTAGTCTTGAGTCTCACCGCATCTTGACCTCGCCCATGTACCTCATTAGTTCCTGATCTCATCCAGCGGGTTTCATGAAGTCCTTTTCTTCTTGGAGTCGCATCTCCTTTTTTGTCGACATCAGCGCAGTTTTCAGAAGGGCGACAGTATCTTGGCTCTCATTACCTTTACAATGAGGAGTCTTGGATGACACAGAGAGAACCACAATTACTCTCTGTTGTCATTGACTCCCATAGAATTCGACTTCAAGACCATCTCATGCTATGGTGGGTCTTACTTTGCGACTATTTGTAGTTGTTTTATCTTCATCGAAGACCTATGAAATTTGATAGGCTATCAATACCTATGTATCCTCGACACTTCTTATAGGTGTCATCGCCTATTTTCAGAGTTTTTTCATCATCAGACTTGTCCTCTGCCATTATCAAACTGCCCTAAAGGGTGCTTCAGTTATATACGTCAACATACAACTTCAGTTACTGTCTTCCACATTTTTGAGTTACATGACACAAGCATGGGTCATGCCCGCCTCATTTGTACACAGTTTTATTTTTCCACACCTAAAGAAAGGTTTGGGTCCCACAGGTCCCCCTCTCCCTTCAATGGGTGGCTCTTGACACCCCCCTCAACAATATTTCTTCGAAAAGTATTCTCAGTAGAATAAACACTGATGTATTTTGGCTATACATATGATCCTAACTTCACACCTTAGGAGGAATTTGTTATCACTAAAATTTCATCTGCAAATGGTTACAGGAATATAGCATCTCCAAACACCCATTAGTTCATCCATGGGCCAAAAAATGCATTTCCAAAGGGCACAAAAATATACAACTGGTTATAAAATCAGCATGCACTAAGGATACAAAGGAAACGCGTGCACATGCGATAGTTGAAGAACTCTAGAAAAGAGCACATGCGCACAATGCGGGATTGTGGACACAAAAAGCCACGCATACCTCAGAACGACATATTTATGATTTTGGTCAGCCTTCCACCCACTTCTAGTTCATCTCCCAAGTCAATTTGACACCCAAATCCAAGCTGAATCCGAGTGGGGGGCTGGTCAAAGACCTAAGGGTGCCCTAAAGAGCCCCTTGTTTACACTAAAGGATGGTTGAATAATACCTCAAAGCTTTGCTATAAAATGATGCCATGGGTGCACTATATTTTCAATTATTCATTTGTATTGTTATGATGCCTATATTCTATTAGAGGAACCTCTTTCCTCACTAGAGCATACAAGCACCATTTCATTTGGCCATTCACATCACCTCTTGAGTGAACGAGCTTTGGATTTCTTCACCATTTCCTTCTAGTTTGCTACTTGTAAGAAGAGCACAATCATTGGGGGTTAAAAACCCTCTCTTGGAGGAAGAAGGGACCCATAAGTCTCCCTTTCTCCTTGGTTTTTTCCCACTAATACAACTGATCCATTGGTGGCATGCATGCTGTTTATTTTTTGTTCTATTTCCTTTATGCACTCTAGTTTAGTTTCTTTTACTGTTATTAGCTTAGTTCTTTGTTTATTTGTTATGCTTGATGTTTCTAACTCTTGCATTCATTTTTGTCTTGTCCAGCTAACCCAACTGGACTTGTAAGCATCCTTATTTTGCTCATTTAGGTGATGAAAGGGATGCAACAAAAATAATTCCTTTTCATGCTAATAAAAGGTATAAAATCATACCTTTTCACTAAAGGTTATCCTTGTATGTTCTCGGCTGGGGTACTCCTCGAGATCCCCTTCCATATCCTTCGGTCTACTACTTTCATATAAATACAAAAGAAAAACCTTTCTCAAACCTTTTCAAGCATTAAGGACACCAAATACAAACTAGATCTAGCCTAACATACTCAAGGAAAGATTAGATATAGCTTGTAACATCCCAGTTTTAACCCTTATGAACTATAATGTATTATGTAATTGCAACTTAGGATGGTGAGCTGGTAAAGTTGAAAAAGGGCCATAGAGCATAGGAAATGCAATACTTCATATACATTAATAAAATACACCATTGGTTGCAAGACGGACAAGGACAAAAGAGATAGGGAACTATGATTCCATGAGACAAGGGGCTTGGGGGGATAAGTATGTTTATTTTTATTTTATTTACCCATAATTGATTTTATGGAGAAACGTGGTTACATAGGCTTCTTGGGGGAGGCCATGTGGTTCTTAGTTCTTGTGATTATATAAAAATTCCTTGGGGGCTTCTTGGGTTTTCCTCTTTTCCATGGTCCCCAAGTTCTTCTTCTTCTTCCTCTTCCTTCACTCAGACGAAATTCATGTGCTCTTGTTATGGGCATGTAAACAAATGGAAGGAAGCAGAGAGACATTGATGAATGGTTGTAATAATTATTGATCATTCCAAGAGGGAATGGATGCCTGTGTGCATGAGCTTGATTCCAGTTCGAATAGAATTGTCTAGAGTTGTGAGTCCTGAGAGTCCCAACAAGGAGATTCTTAACTAGAAGCACTGGAGCCTTAGAAGGAGATGGATAACCTGAGGGACTATGTGGAAGATAAGAGGGTCCATTCTCTTGAGGTTGTGTAGGATGGGTAGAAGAGAGATGGTGTACTTTGGATTTTTGTGAGTGTTGAAAGGCTTTTGATAGCTTGAGTGCTGAGAGGCCTGTTAGTTATGAGACTGATGGAATTTAATATAGAGATGTCAAAAACTAACAAACCTTGGAGTTTCTAGTAGGGATATTTCCTGACCAATAGCCCTGAATCCATGGAGAGAAATGGGACAGGATGAGGGACTACATGGCAGATAAGGGTGTCTATTTCTTTGGGTGGTGTAGGCTGAGGGGGAAAGAGGGATGGAAATTCATGTTTTGTTGTGAAGTTGGGAAACCTAAGAGATAGTTAGCCAAATATTGTGTGTTTATACTTTTCCTAGGACCTGTCCTTGTGGATTCATATCCCTGTCTCGGGGGTGACTTGTTGTTAAGATTAAAATAAAAATAGTGTCTATGGTTGGGAGGAACATCCTTGGTATCCAACTAATTGGTGAACGTTACTTGAAATATAAGTGCTCTCTTTGTTTTTTGTCTAATGTTATTCCATTGTGTATTTAATTATCTCTAAGATATGTATTTTAATGTGCCTGTATATTAGTTATTTGTTGTGCATGGAACATTGTTTATCCCTTTTCTGTTGTAGCATGGATCTTGATTAATACATGTGATTTTCATGCCTCTAACATTGTTCAAAATTCCTTTGATTTTGAGATAAGATTAGATAAATGAGTCATGGGAATGCAACGTTTCCTTCTTGCTTGTGGTTGGGTGTGTTGCAAACTGTTTAAGTGGTGTATCCTGGCCTATGGATGGTTAGGTATGTTACAGAATGGTATTAGAGCTACTAGTTGAAACACCGGGCCGGTATGGGCTGGATTTGTTGGTCAAAGTCTTGTGGTTGAGATCGAGTTAGGACTTTGAATTCATGAAGCTCAAGAGGAAAGGCATTGCAGAGTTCACACAAAAGCTAGAATGTCTAACATCCTTAGTAAAGGATTGAAGGATCTTGATCGCCCCTTTTGTATTCGGGAAAGATCGCCACAGTGCGATCAGGTTTAGATTTTTATCGTTGGATCTATTTGGGAGAAGATAGATCCTTCATAGTTGTCAGATATGGAGGAGGTGCAGGGTTGTTAAGTGTTGGAGTCCTTCAGATTTTGTTGCTTCATCAAATGTTAAGTATTTGGTGAAAAGGAGGTAAAATCCCTAAAGCTCCGAAGTACCAGAGTGAATATACGTCATAGATCACTGGGAGGAGTACTTGACTATTCAATTGGTTTGAGGAAAGATATGGATCGTTGGATCAGGAACAGATCAGGAGGTGAGGAACAATGGAGAAGATCAATTCCTAGTTGTCATATCTACGCATGGGAAATTGTGAGCCACAGATCTCATGGTAGTTTGGAGGTTAGACACTCCAAGAGAAGCGAGTCCTTAAGTTTCTAGGAAGAAAATATCCCTGCATCCTGAACTCTAGAGAAAATCATGCATGTTTGTTGTTTGGGATGCGTGTCTATAGATTATCAGATATTCATCATTTGAGAGTTTTAGTCCTTATTTCACTTGGAGGAAGAGTTCCTTGAAGTATCGAAGTCCAGAACAAATCTGGACCATTCATGTTCAGAGACACATGTCCAAATATTAGCAAGGGCTTCAAATTTTGTAATTCGACAGTTTGGATATGGGGTGGTGTTCAATAGAAAAATCCTCTAAAGCCCAAAGTTCTGAAGTTCTGGAGCCTCGAAGCTCCAGGGAACACTTGTTCAAAAGTTTGATGTTTAGGAGATTTGTTGTGCTATGTTGAGTAGTTCTTTGAAGCCCAAAGTTCCAGAGCACCGAAGTAGTAAATATATGGAGAGCGATGGTTCAGTAGGTTCACCATTTAGGTGTTTGAAATCTTTGTAATGTGTTGAGGTGAAATCCTTTGAAGTCCATAGTTCCAATGTCACGGAGTGCCAGAGTGATGTGGCATGTTCACATCATTGAGGGTGACATAGACCCACTTCATGCATGTCACATTTCATCCTATTATACGAAATTCGCAGACCCTTTGTGCTAGTTATAACTTGACACGTGTCACCCATAGGATGGGCCACATGTCATCTCTGTATTTTTCAACATGTATCACCCCCCCTGATGTGTAGTTGTTTATGAGACTCTGGAAGTTTGGAGGTTAGACATTCAGGGATAAGGGATTATGTTGTTGTGATAACCTTTGAAGTCTGAATCTCTAGAGAACCAGAGTAATAATACTTCGAAGATCCTCTCCAGGAGTTCACCAATTCAACATTCAGAGGGAATGTTGTTCAATATAGGCGAAACCTTCAAAGCCCGAATTTCTGAAATTTTGAAGTGTGTAAGGACCATCCATCTCAACATTTTCTTAAGTTGTGACCATTGATCTTGTTGAAGCCTCAAGATGGGAAAAGAACATCTAGTCAATAAGAGATCAAATCTCAACTGTCTGTTATGCTAGTAGATTCATTAGAAGGGATTTGGTGAAGCTTAACTCTAGTAGAAATCGGAGATTGAAGAGGGAGAATAGACAAAGGTCGAAGTCCAGAGAAATTTTTCCCCGTATCGATCTCATGATAAGTTAAAGGGGTTGTTTATAGGTGCGAAGGGCGTAGAAGTAAATAAGCCCTTGGAAATTATGTTCGAACGAGGTCATGTGTAGATAATAAAGAGAAAATTTCTAGAGGAAGGCACTAAAGAATTAATAATCCTATGGTTTTAAGTCGTGGTCACATGGAAATTGGATTAAAGGAAGCCCCTATACACAATTCATATTATGTACCAGTTTAAAGGGGGTTGTGTAATGTTTTCGACAAAATAATGTTGCAAAACAAGAGAAAAAGGGTTGAAAGTGGTTTTTTTCGGGAAGCCATAACTTTCAGTGTAGATATCAAATTGGGGGAAATATTACAATCATTGGGAAGATAATTAGGAGGAGAATGACCTAGAATCATTCTATTTTGGATAATTTTTATAATTTATATAATTTTATTCATAAATTAAACATAAAAGGTACCTGTAAATTTTATTGACAATTTTGTATGATATGTATAATTCTAACCAAATGATTTCTCAAATATTTTGTTAGTATCAAAGGTATAATCAGATCAATTCAAGTCTAGGATCAGATCTTAGGGTCATGGAAGCATGATAAAGCTTATAGGATTTGGATGAGGCATTCAAGAGCTACAAAGAAAGTAATGAAAGATTGACAAATAACTCAAGAAAAGTGAAATAAAAATATTAGTCAAAAATCACAGAATCTAAATAAAATATAAATACAACCAAGGAAAGAATCCTCACATAGGATATGAAGCTAGCAGGTTAAAATGTCATGGATGGGAATAAAAGGAAAAGTATGACTGCCTATCCTTGAAGGAAGAGAGGTGTAGACAGTTGCAGAGATTAAGTGTGAAATAAATACACTTCTGATATAAGAGTTCGTAGTGGAAGCAGGATGCCAATGCAGAGAAATTGGAATGCTCTCTCACTTGAAAAGTGGCACTGAATGAAAATGGATTTCCATTGGGGTTTGGTATTAAGTGGGAAAGAATAGCCAAGTGGAACGCGGCTGGAAAGTGTTCATACCTAGGGAACCATAGTGCAGATGAGAAGAATGGGAGCACACAAGGAAGGAAAGATCTGAAGGAGTTCAAGGACAATCAAATACAACATAAATAAATAAATAAGTGAATTGAAACCAAAATACACTAGATTGTATGAGGCATACAATGAAGTTAAAATGCATATGCATTAGTAGCCATGTTGACAGTGAATTCTTAGTGCATATGGATGTGTAATTTTGCATATGTACATGCTTGGATATGCATATAACATGCTTGTGAACTTAGAATAGTCTATTATTATGAGATAATGACTGAGTATGACTAATGATGGATTATGTATTCAAGAAAAATGATATAGCATGGTTAAAGACATGGATGCTGATGTTGCTTATGATTTCCATCTAGGTGAATACTCGTGAGGGTGGCAGGAATGGTGATAAAAATGATGGAGGAATTATGTGATCTTCTACAAATATCAGTTGGTTAGATAACAAAAAATAGGTTGATAACTAGGAAAGTATGCATTTAGTTTCTGTTGATGCATACATGTTGAAGGGATTAAGGTAAGATTTCCATCAGTTAATTTTCAATATTTAAAATGATATGTAATGGCCAAAGGCCTAAAGTATGTAAGTGTTGTTGATGTTAGAATGCATTTAGATAAAATATTGGTGCATATTATGTTATGATTGGTTATGGGATCATAACTAGGTTAATTCAGGAGACATACTCCTTCTATCACAATGAATATTCGTAGAGCTAGTCATGTGTGAGACCACAATGTGATATTATGTATTCAATGCATGGATGCATTGTGTAGCTGTGGCCATGGGTATTGGCACATTGATTGTTATTTTATTTAGTAATTAATTGTTACATTATGAAAACCCTGTGGTGCTGAAATTACGTAATGATGGATAGTTGGATTATATTTAATATGAGTACTAGATGAAGGTGATTGGATTGTTCTTGTTACAATTCCAAAATCAATTTTTGGAGCTATTAAAAATGTTACAAGTGATATTACAAGAATTATTGAATGCAATGAGGTGAATGTATGTATATATTATATAACATAGAAATGATTATGCTAACAGTTGAAATGATGTGAGTATTTCTAACGCATGAAGTTGAAAACACTTCAGGAACTATTAGATATTACAAAAAGAACATTGCAGGATAAAGTAGCTACATAATGATAAATTACAGAAAATCTTGATTGGGGGAGACAGAGTAATAAAAATATTTCTAGATAGAAGAAGGAAAATATTGGCTGATAATACATGTGTAGGTAATGATGAGTTCATTCCAGTTGATAGTTGGATTAATAGAAGTGATTGAATTGTAGTTGTAAACAATTATGATATCACTTTGTGATTTTGTTTTGAATTGTTACCATGTATATATAGCTTGTATATGAGATATTGACAATTTGTTTGGATGAGGAATGTTGAAATTGTAGGAAGAAAGGGTTTTAAATATGGCAGTGTAGTAATCCCATAAAGAATACCTATGCCTATTACTGCAAGACACAAATCATTAGCAGTGGTTGAACATCAAAAAATATCTGAGAAAACACAATCGATTGACCCTCTGGGAGATATGGTAAGTAAAATGAAAAGATTGTAATTGTTCATTACTTGTAAGTACATGTATAGACTATTGATTTATCAAATCAATTAATGTGTGTATATTTTTTAAGTATGCAAGAAACCCCAATTCATTCGACAGTGGTACTAGAAAGGTATCCTATTATTCTGGTGGTATGCAAACCCATCACGGTATGTGTATTTGAAATGAATTGTATATATTGATGATTAGTAATATTTAGTTGCAAATGGTGTCATTATAACATTTGTTGTTTGAATGGCAGAGAATGTAGATGAGGTCAATGCTCATATAGGAGAGGAACAGATGAAAACCCAACCAATGATGTCGACTACTCCTTCAGGTAAAAAATAGAGTCACGATATTTGTATTAATGAAGGACTAATATGAATAAGAATAACTAACCAAGTACTTTTGATTCTTTCTATTGTTCTAGTGGATGCCCCTATAGTGCAACAATGTCCATTAGTACATTCTATTACTAGAAGTAGTGTATTGATAGAGATGGTGCATAGTCATGCAACATAGACAGAAGAGGGTCCACCAATTGAAGTGGTTGAAGATGATTTTAGTAGTGGTGATGTACTGAATAATATTATTAAAAGGAAGAAACCAAAAAGGAGTTGATTGTAAATATTTTGAGGACAAAATTTATTAATACAAATTATTGGTTGTACATTTTTTGTTTTAATTAATATGAATGATTGGGTATGGGAATTGAAAGTGATGAAGGGGGGGGGATGAGCTTCCAACTTCATTTACGAATGGTATAATATTCATAAATAACCAAGAGGATCTCATTAAGGTATTCCTATTATCCATTTAATGATATTTTTTTTATAGATTATTGAATGTAATTTGATGTGTAATTTCGTGTTCTCCCTTAACATTGATGTTTTCCAATGTTCAATGTGCACAAAGGCATACTTCAAAGAATTGGCAATGTATAATTCTTGCTCGAGTTATAAATTGATTCAATGAACAATGATAGCAATATTGATAAATCAGATGGAAGGAAAAAAGTAAGTTCCAATTTTAAAGTTTCGTGTACTAAGTTTTATTCTTTTCTTAGTCATATGTTTTTGTTTGTATCAGCTTGTTATTTTATATGGGTGACTTATATATCTAGTTCAAAAAAATAGCATCTTTTGTTTTTTTGTGTAAAATAAATTGTTTAATAAATGGCCCCTATATCACCATCAATATAAATAAATGTTATCATCTTTGATATTCACACTTTTTTCACTATCAAAATGATATATAGATAATAAGAATAGTTTTCTCTTAGAATGCACTCCCAAACAAGGTAACACCCAACACATACTTCAAGAGAGATAGCCTGGGTTTCCTCCCTAAGGAGGATGCACCCACCTTTCCAACACCTTTTAACTCAACATCTACCACTTAAGGATCTCATCCTCTTTTCAATCTTTCTATTTTGAAATGAGTGTATTGAGTGTACTCATGTAAATGCGCATTTCCATCCCTCCGAAAATGTCCATGAGTTCTTTAATATTTCTTCATATTGTGTGGACCTATTGGGAGGTTTTATTTGAAACCCTCCAATATAATTTTTACCATACAAGCCACCTCACAAATATATTTTATAGATGGCACCATCCCTCAAGAACCTAAGAAGACATTACAATAGTAAATTGAGGTGTTCACTTGGCTTTGAATTTAACTCCAAGTTCTAGATCTAGAGGAGGTATTCATTGTATCACCACTTAGGAGATATTATTTTACACCCTCCAATAACATTTTTACCATCCTAGACACCTCACAAATCTATTGTCCAGATGGTATCATCTCCATCAAGAACCTACAAAAACATTACAATAGTGCAATGAGGTGTTCACTTCGATTTGCATTCAACTTCATGATCTATATCTAGAGGAGGTATTTTTTGTTAAATTTAATTATACTATATTTTATTTTGTTAGATTCAAAGTTTCCATGTTTGAAAGTGTTTCCCTCGACTTGGACTTGTAACCTTCCTTGGAAGATGAATGTAAAGTTAAATGGTGGACTAATTTCCAAGCTTCCCAAAACCCTAACTCTCATTTCAACCCCCACACTTAGTGTGATCCCAATAGTCTTATAGCCTTTACTTCTCATCCATAGAACCATACATTTGTTATTTCTTCTTCTCCTAGACCTAGTCAATGGCACCACTACCATTGCACAAAACCAACACTATAACAAATAGCCATGCTATCAACTATCCATAGTCATCTCAAACACTATATATTGACTTTCCATCTTGTCTTCTCATGTCCAACATTTCATACTACACTTTATATCCTCTAATGATTGCATAGATATTAAATTCTCTCACTTGCCTTTTCTCTTTTTTAATTGAACACAAAGAACCTTCTCCCACCTCTACCAAAATTCCTAAATTTTATTCTAATAGACGATAGATCTCATGTAGGATCTCTCATCACTCCAAATTCATAAAAAAGTATAAAACCAATAGCTATATTAATCACTATAGTTATAGGCTCTAGGAAATGATCACTATATTAATTCAATGGTATCGTTTAGATATTCCTTCTTTCTAGCCACATAAAAATATGGGACACTAGGAGAAGCTTTCATAATCTTCCCTGGAAATGGCATGTGTAGGTTTACATGAGTCACAACTCAACCTTGGGTGACAATGTTGACTCTTGTAACTATCCTCTCTCTAGAATCATTAATTGGATCATTAATTATCATCACACATATGGATTCAATGGCCTCAAAATCCCTTATCGCTCCTATATTTCACTTGGATGAGAACAACATAGATTTCCTAGTATGGTGCATACCTTGAATGCCTTACAAACAATTATTTTCTTCCCATGAGTCTAATGCAGTAGCATCTGAGAAAAATCTCTAGAACTGACCCTAGAGGTCAAAACATTTGCTAAGAGATTTGGTTCCCTAATTTTATTTTGTAATATTTTTAAGAGATATCTCTTAAATATTTCTCTAAGATTGATTTGTTTCATAGTTGTTAGTTTGTTGATGAGATTCAAGAAATAATTCCTAGTATAGAGGTTTGTTTAGATACTTCGAGAGAGTTGGTTTTGCTGGAGATATTTTGAGATATCCCAGAATATATTTGTAATTTTATATTCTGACAGAGGTTAGGCAGACAAAGCGAGTGAGGAGGAGTGGTTTTGGAGAAATTCCATGTGTGTAGGTTGTGAGATAATTTTTGAATATTATAAATAAAGTTCCAGTGTGCTCCATAAATTACTCTATTAATTTTGTAGTCTAGAATTGTGTGTATAAGAAGAGATGGTTTTTTTATTTTATGATTTCTCTCCATCCTAGGAAATACATATGCCATATTGTGTGAATAGATAGATCAGAGTTCATTGTGTGGAAAATCGATCCCATATTTTTCATTGGAAGCATATCAATCAAGATCGAGGCAAATCCTCCTTACAGCAGGAAGATTTAATTGGTATTATCATTATTTGAATGAGATTAAATCTAGATCATTAGATCATAGATCTAGTACATAGGGGCCATACGATCACACTTAAGGTTGATTGTTGATCAATGAAAGGATCAACGATCCTCGTCGACTTTGCATAGGATAGAATCTTATAGGTTATTAAAGGTGTGGGTGTCGAGGATGGTTTATAAACTTACCATTGAGGCACATGTTCCAGACTGGTAGTACTGCGGCCCCCTTGAAGAATATTTTAATACCATCCCATGAGTCCTCGAGACACTATATATGAAAACCACTTTCAAAAAGTGATAAACCATGGTTTTGTGTGAATATTTATCCACGAGTATAGTATATGTTTGTATGGAGACTTAGCGTCATATCAAATCAAAACTAAGGATCCACAAAGGAGGCAACACTGGTTCGAAAAGGTGTTTAACATAAACTTGTTTGGTTTCCATTTGGGAAATCTTGTATGACATAGAGAATTATCTTTAGTTTTATTACATTTTAGCCTTATCTAGGCTCTAAGTTATTATATTTAATTATATTAGTTTTAAATTATATTTAGTCTTAATAGTTATATTTATGAGTTCTTTGTATATATTGATTTGAATTTATTAAAATTAATCGTATTTCGTTAGAAATATATAGAATGAAGTATTAAAAACTAATAATGATATGTTTTATTAGTTTTTAATACTATATTCTATATCTATCTATCTATCTATCTATATATATATATATATATATATATATATATATATATATATATATATATATATATATATATATATAATGAAACATGATTAATTTTAATAAATTCCAATCAATTAAATAAAATACAATTAATTAAACAAAATATGATTAATTTTAATTAATTTTATTAAAATGATGTGTTTGTGTGCAGATATATCACGATGGAACATTGATTAGAAAAGAACAGAGATCTACGGTTTATAACAAACCTTACTACCCCAGGTCCATCAACATTGAAAATGGAATAACCACCCGAGGTGACGTAGGGAATATTTGGCCCATGCTATGTGTTGACAAAAGGATCCACCTTGGCCCCCCATCGTGTGGTATTCAAAACCGTCACTTGACCCCACATGGAAATATGAAATCAATCTACCCTAATGCTCTTGAAATAGTCAGTTTTGTAAATATTCAATTTGTAAATATGTTATATTAGCAATTAATAAATTATTTGTTTAAATGTGTGTGTAAATAAAATATTGTTTTTTGGGATATTTTTATAAAATTTCATTGGTTAATATTAATGAAGGAGGAAAGCAATCTGTGTTGGACATATTGTCATTGATGTGTTGTCATTGATGTCAAAAACTGATGTCATTATGATGTGATGATGAGTTGTTATGAAAAACATGCAGAGGAATCTATCTAATGCTTAGGAGAGACAACGTATTAAATTTCACAAGATCAGCACAATGAAAAAACACCATCGGGATCAAATTCCCAACACATCAATGATCTTGATCAGTTAGAATCCAAGTACAAAACCAAAAATCTCAGAAGGGAAAGCACATTGCAGAAAATGCGACCAGGATTGAAATCCCCACAGTAAAACTACAAAAGAATCAAGGGAGAATCTTGTCCACTGATATAGATTTTGGGACAAACCGAGACCTTTATATGAATTCAACTTGCTCGAGGTTTAATTGGGGAATGTCATTCTGTGAGAATTGAGAATTTGGAACGAATAAACCAAAGACCCGAAGGTTGAAATAAATTTGTATTGTTGATCTAAGAGTTGATCACAGTCATTGGATCATGGATTCACGAGATCCTGAAATAGTCAAAATCCTAACAATCGTTGGATCATGTTAGTTTGTTTGCATCAAAGAAGGATCATTAGATGACATCAAGATGTTTGAGGTTTAGTCATTTAATCTCACTTTGGGAGTTTTGGGAAATGGGAACATATAACCCCAAGTGCCGATGGATGAAATGAACTGATGACGGTCATTGGATCAAGAATTCAGATGAACCTATGACCATTAGATCAAGGAGGACATGTTCCACATCAATAAATCCATGTCAGTAGACCACGTTAGCAAGGACATGTGGCGCAATCATATGGTGAAACGTTTCTTGGTCCAATTGGAAATTTAGGTTACATAAGTCACAAATATAGGTGACATGTGGAAGCCACTCTGCTAGTGCCAAGTCAACAGTGATGTGAACAAGTTATGTCACATTGAGAGTTTTTCCTTTGGGGGAAACCAATAACTACCCGAAGTGTCAAAGGCCAAAGTTAATGTAAATTGTTTATCTAAGATCCTCCATATTCTCACATGACCATTAGATCAGGAAACAGTCAACTCCGTCGCTGACTACTCTAGTGAAAATGAGCCAAGAACATATGAAATTACACAAAGAACGAAGCCCCGAAGTAATGACAACCATTGATATGAAGTAGAATATGGGAACCATTAGATTAGGAGATAGTTAAATCTGGTGTTGACCAACTCTGGTGGAAATTGGAACAACAATAACCCGTACTTCCAAACCCCCGAAGTCCCGGAGTCTCGAAGTAAATAGTGGCCATCCATATCAACCATAGATTAAGTCATATCTGGTGATCAAGTACAGAGAAAAGATAGAGTAAAGAGTAAATCACAAAGTAACGCTAACTGTTGATCTACTTTGGGAGAATTATTAATCGTTGATCAAGCATAGTGGAAGGATAACATAAGCAGAGGTGTTAACCAACAACAAGCGGTCACCACTGCTTTATGAATTATTCGGTAGTTTATCACTCTAGAGGAATTGAACTACTCAAATTTCTAGTAACCCAGAGTCTCGGAGTACCAAAGCTCCAAAATAACATATGGACCATTGAAATCTATTGACACACGTCAACTCAATATTAACACTTCGGTGAAATTTTAGTTTGGGAGAATTGTAATTTTAAACCCCTGAAGCCACTAAGTACCAGAGAAAATGACAATTGTCCATCACATTGTGAGATTAAAACGTGACCATTGATCTTGATAGGTGTTCAAGCACTTGCTTGGCATAGCATATGGTCACCACCTACGGTCGTATGGAATAAAGAAATAAGGATAAAAGAATAAGAATCACTTAAATTAATAAGCTCGTGGTTATGCTCATATGGTCATATGAAAAACATGGTTTGAAGGAAGAGCCTCTACATAATTCGATTTCTACAATGTTTTTAGAGAGATGAAATCAAGTTAAAAGAAATTGATTCATAACCTATGATCGATTTATGAAAAAACACACTCACTAAATTAAAATCTTTCACAATAATGTGTGAATAATAACATAGATTATTGTTAATTTAATGAAGAGGTACGATGGTTCAAACAGAGGGACACAAATCTTCATATCTCACATTAGTTGGAAATATATATAAACAAGAAATAATGGTGAGAAGAAAGTGTCTCTAAAGTCCATATTAGAAGATAAAAAAAGTAGCAGAGTCCAATAAGAAGAACTGATGATTCTTATGAAGTGAGGGTGGAATGGAGGAGCACATAAGGATTCATATCCTTTAAGTGTAAGTTAAGGGAGTTGGTGCTTCCTAGGGTTGGTTCCCTAAATACAAGGGAGTTGGTGCTTCCTTGGGTTGGTTCCCTAAAAACAAGGGAGTTGGTGCTTCCTAGGGTTGGTTCCCTAAAGAAACAAGGGAGTTAGTGCCTTGAAGAACACGATTTGTGTCTCCTAGAGTTGGTGCTCTAAAAATGACTGGTGTCCTTCACTATTATTCATATAATCCTTGTAATTTATATTAATTATGTTTACATAATTGATTTTATAAATAAGTCTATTGTTTATCTATTGAGATAATTAACAAAACACAAAAGTAACTGCTAATTGTTGAAAAAGGGTAATATTGATTCACCCCCCCCCCTCTCAGTATTCCAACAATTGGTATCAGAGAAAGGTTCCTACAACAAAGTCTAACAACTGGAAGGTAGATCCTAAAGATGGATCAACAAGAGGGAATGTATAACAAAAAAGCATCATTGTTATAGGGAGGTGGCTATGCTCTATGGAAAATAAGAATGAAAAAATTCATGTTGGCTTTTGGTTTTGATATCTGGAAATCTGTTGTAGATGGTTACACTGCACCAACTACTCCACCCAAAGATTCTGCAGGAAATAAAATATGCAATGACAACTCAAGAGAAGTTAATGAAATTCTAGGAGGGTTGACAAATTCTATCTGTGTGAAGAATATGAATTGTAAGTCAGCCAAAGAAATCTAGGACAAATTGGAGGTTGTATATGAAGGAGATAGAAAAGTCAGGGAAGCCAAACTACAAACCTATAGAACTCAGTTTGAAAATACAAAAAATGAAAGAAGAAGAGAATATTGTTGAATACCTTCATAGGGTAGATGAAGTGGTTAATTCAATCAGAGTAGTAGGAGAAGAACTTATAGATAAACCTATTTTGCAAAAGATACTAAGGTCATTAACTATGATATATGATGCAAATATTTCTACAATTGAATATAGGCATGATCTTGACACACTCACAGTTGATCAACTTCATGGAATTTTTACAGCATATGAAATGAGAACACAAAATGATAAATCATCAAAAAGAGAAACAACTTTTAAATCATCTAAAAAAAATATGAGTCAGGGGAAAAGGACCAATGATGAGTTATCAGATATATTTGATGAGGAAACAACCAACTTCATAAATAAACTCAAGAAAGGGACAAGGAAATACAAAGGAAATATTCCTCTAATATGTTTCAACTATGGAAAAATTGGACACTTTTCCAAGAAATGTCCCCATCATAAGAGGGAGGAAACTGATGATGAAAGAACCTTCAAAAATCAGAAGAAAAAAAACACTAATAATAAAAATAAGTTCTACAAGAAAAAAAAAAGTGTTTTTTACCCAAGAAGACAGTAGTTCATTAGAAGAAAATGAAGAAGACGAACTAGAGATTCTATTTACGAGAATAAAAAATCAAGATGATAAACATTCAGAAGATGAAGAAGAAGTGAACTTCAAAGAAGAAATCCTTAGTATAATTGAAGAACTAATAAAAACTAAAAAACAAAACAGGGTACTAAGGGAAGAGATTCTAGAGATTAAAGAAGCTACTAAATCAAGAGAGAGGGAAGTTTCCAAAACCATCAGTGATTTGAAGTCCCGACTCCTGTAAGCTAATAAAATTGAAGAAGTCATTTTACAACAACCTAATGATAAAATACAAGTATGTGAGAAACTAGAAGATGAGATTAAGCTGCTAAAAAGTGAAATTGAGAAAGAAAAGAAGGGATCACAATTTGGAAATAGTTCAAATATCTTGGATGAAGTTCTTAGTAGTCAAAGGTCACCAAACAACATTATTGGTTTGGGATACACTCAAGACTCAACTTATACATCACAAGGATCTGTCAAGAAACCAATCAGTTATGCAGATGCTTTGAAAAACTCATTAAGAAAAGAAGATAATGAGGAAAAGATGATACCATTGAAAATTGTTACACAAAAACATAAATCAATTCTCCCTACTAGAATAAACGATGACAATAAAAATACAATCATCAAAAGGAATCCCCCTAAATATATATTTATGGGATATTTTTACTCTCGCAATAATTTTGGACATAAGGAAGTACACTGCAAATCTTATGGACAATACAATCATAGAAATGTCCAAAGATATAAGAAAAACAAGTAAAATACAGAGAAGAGAAACTATAACTCATTTTCTCCTTTGCAAGACTTCAATAGTGAATGCCAAAAGTGCAACAACTATGGTCATAAAATAATTGAATGTAGATTGCAAAAATATGATGAAAAGACAAATATTTCCCATAATCAAAAGGAATGGAAGAAAAAGAAAACAGAGTGAAATGTTGCCTTATATGCAAGAAACCAAGGATTCCAATGGTATATAGACATTGGATGTTCCAAACACATGACCGGATATCAAAGTAAATTTCTCAAGTTAAATAAGAAAGGAAGAGGAAAAGTAACTTTTGGAGATAACATGTTAGCCAAGATACTGGGAAAAGGCAATGTTAGTTTAGGAAATAATAAAACCAAAGCAAAAGATGTACTTCTGGTAGAAAATATCAAACCAAATATTATAAGTGTAATTCAAACATGTGATCAGGGTCACATACTTACTTTTGATTCTCATAATGTGAAATAAGAAAAAAGGACACTGGAATGCTTGTGGAAGTTGCACCAAGAACATCTAAAAATGTGTACATCCTTGATATAGAAGAAGAAGAAAAATGTTGTTTAAGACAAGTAGATGAAATATGGTTATGGCATAGAAGGTTAGGACATTTAATATTTGACAACTTGATCAAAGCCAATGAGAAAAAGGCAGTTAGGGACCTTCCAAAAGTGATTAAGCCTTCTGATTCTATTTGTAAACATAGTCAAATAAGAAAGCAAACAAGAGGTAGGCTCAAAACAAAAGAGCATTACACAACAAAACTGTTAGAGATTATTCACACAGATATATGTGGACCAACTAGAACCAAAAGTACTGATGGTGAAAAATATTTTATGTTGATTGTTGATGATTACACAAGATTGACCTAGGTATTCTTTCTAAAAGAAAAATCAGAAGCCTTTGAAAAAATTAAAATATACAAATCTCTTTTAGAAAATGAAACATGTATCAAAATTAAATGTCTGATATCAGAAAATGGAGGAGAAATCACCTCTAAAGAGTTCATTCAATTATGTGAAAATCATGGTATCAAAAGACAGTTTTCAGCTCCCAGGACTCCTCAACATAATGGAGTGGTAGAAAGGAAAAGCATAACAATTCGAGAAGATGCAAGAACCATGTTAAATGAAGCTAAGCTTCCAAACAAATTTTGGAGAGATGCAATCTACACAAAATTCACATACTTAATAGAGCTTTGTTCATACCCAACCATGAAAAAACCCCTTATGAACTATGGTTTGGGAGGACAACATATGTAAGACACTTTAGAACTTTTGGAAGTAAACGTTACATAAAGAATGATGAAGATAACCTAGTAAAGTTTGATCCAAGATTTGACAAAGGAATTTTCTTGGGATATTCATATAATAATAAAGCATATAGATTCTATAATATTAGACTACTAGAGATAGTGGAAGTGCCAATGTAAATATATATGATCTAAAAAAGAGCATATCCCAAGGCATTGATAAAAAATATCAACAAGAAGATGATGATGTAAAATCTCAGTAGGAAGATGATGATGTAGAATCTCAACAAGAAGATGATAATGATGAAACATAGGAAAATGAACCTCATGTTGATGAACAAGACAATGAATAAATTCCCTTTCCAAGAGCTCCATCAAAAGGAGTTCAAAAGAATCATCCTGAAAGCCAGATTATTGGAGATAAAAGTGCAGGAGTGGAAACTAGAAGGAAACTTTATTTTGACTCAAAACAAGCAATTTTATCCCTAATAGAACATAATTCAGTTAATGAAGCTATCAAAATTAAATATTGGATAAAATCAATGAATGAAGAACTAGATCAAATAGAGAAGAATCAGACATGGGAACTAGTTTCAAGACCCAAGGACAAGAATGTGATAGGAACCAAGTGGATCTTCAAGAGAAAACTAAATGAAAATGGAGAGGTTATAAAGAACAAAGATATATCAATTTGAAAATGACATTCCCAAGTAGAAGGTATTGATTTTAAAGAAACTTTAACTCTGGTAGCAAGACTTGAGGACATTAGAATGTTCTTAGCATTTGCATGCTTCAGAAATTTCAAAATCTATCAGATGGATTTGAAAGCAACATTCCTTAATGGAACACTAGAAGAAGAAGTCTATGTTGAGAAAGCAGAAGGATTCTTGTTATTAGAAAATCAGGACTATGTGTGCAAACTGAAAAAGGCCCTATATGGTCTTAAACAAACCCCTAGAGCATGGTTCTCTATGCTTGATCAATACCTACAAAAACATGGATATAAGAGAGGGACTACTGAAAACAACCTATAAATCAAAACCGAGGATCAAAACATGAATATTTTGGTGGTATATGTAGATGACATCATATTTGGGAGTAATCTTACTACAATAAGCATAAAATTTGCAACCAAAATGCAAGAAGAGTTTGAAATGTCTATGTTGGGAGAGCTACCATTTTTCTTAGGTTTACAAGTGAATCAAACAAAAAATGGAATATTTGTTTCCCAAACCAAATACATCAAGGAAATGTTGAAGAAATTTCAAATGGAAGACAGTAAACCTATGGGTACTCCAATGGTCACTAGATGTAAACTAAGTCTGGAATATGACTCACCAAAAGTAGACTAAATGATGTATAGATCTATAGTTGGAAGTTTTCTCTATTCAACAACAACAAGACCTGACATCATGTAGGTTGTAGGAATCTTGGGGAGATTTCAATCTGTACCTAAAGAAACTCACTTAAAAGAAGTAAAAAAAATATTCAAATACCCTCAAGGCACCCTAGAACTAGGATTATGGTATCCAAAAGATAAAGACTTCAATCTAACTGCATATATTGATGCATATTGGGAAGGTAGCATAGATGATATAAAAAGCACCAGTGGAGGAGAATATTTCTTAGGAAAAATTATGCTAGCATGGTCAAGTAAGAAACAAACATCCACATCACTCTCTACAACATAAGAAAAATGCATTGTTGTTGCATCCTGTTGCACACAAGTTCTTTGGATGAAGCAACTTTAGAAGACCTACAAATAAGATATAATGATCCTATTACTATTAACTATGATAACACTAGTGCCATAAGTGTCTCTAAAAATACAGTCATGCATTCTAAAACCAAACACATCCCAATTAAATACCATTTCCTAAGAGATAAGGTTACCCCAAAAATAGATAAAATAGTGTATCTAGACACCAAAGAACAAATTGCATAAATTTTCACAAAACCTTTTCCAAGGAGTACTTTTGAAAATCTTCGATAGAAATTGTCTCCAATAATTTGTCTTTCAAGATGATTCTTTTGAACTCCTTTTGATGGAGCCAGCAGAAAACACTACGCGGAATGTTGAGGAGTTTTCTTGCCCTCAGCTAGCTGAAGTTATTGGAGTAAACAATGAGGAAGGGGATCAGCAGCCTGTATCAACCTTTCACTCACCTATTCTCTCCATAGACATCCAACCAAAGGTGAGCATTTGTAAGGCAGAGCATGTTTTCTGTTACCAACCTAGTAAGTTTTGTCGCCTATTTTACGACCCTGTAGGGGAATACATGGAGTGGCAGTTTTTCCAAATATTAAAACCTCTAAGATTTATCTTTCCTTCAGCAATAGGAGGAGCGTTGAAAAATGTAATCGATATGCTATCACAATTTCATTATTTTTTATTAATCAGTGATAGAGTAAGAAAGTTTTTTAGTTAGGGGGTTACTTGATTGGCTCTGGTGGAAGTCCACTTTCACCTAGCCCTTTGTAAAAGTTAGTTAGCTTAGGTGTTGTACATAAATAAGCTCCATCAAGAGCAGGTGTCTTTTCTTTATGTTTGTAAGCAGGGTAGTTTAATTTGTNCTCTAAGATTTATCTTTCCTTCAGCAATAGGAGGAGCGTTGAAAAATGTAATCGATATGCTATCACAATTTCATTATTTTTTATTAATCAGTGATAGAGTAAGAAAGTTTTCAGTTAGGGGGTTACTTGATTGGCTCTGGTGGAAGTCCACTTTCACCTAGCCCTTTGTAAAAGTTAGTTAGCTTAGGTGTTGTACATAAATAAGCTCCATCAAGAGCAGGTGTCTTTTCTTTATGTTTGTAAGCAGGGTAGTTTAATTTGTCAATATGTGGTCTTCGGAATATATCAGAGCATTACTCCATAACCCAACACTAAGGCACTAGAGCTACAAAAGGAGTTCTTAGAGCCTCGTAGGGAGGACTCTATTCCCCATGGAGCCTAATGTTAGAACATATATTTGTAATGGGGTGTTTCCCTAAGGAGTTGAACCTTGGCTAAAAAGAATGTGAAAAAAAGGGGCTAAAAAACCCACCAAATGCATTTTACCCTAAGTCTTTGGATGGCCCAATGGATTGGCACATTGCAGCTATTGTGCACATTGATATTAATGTTCAAGAGGGTCACTCTCAGATCGACAAACCACAAGGCATATCAGAACCCCCCCGGACCTTCTTCCTTTAATGGGGGGGGTCTGAGTTAGTGGATTTCGGGTGCAGGCCCCCACTAACGTGGCGCCTCCTTGTCAAATTGGACCACCGCTCACACTAAAATGATTACCACTCCCCCCCCCCCCNCTCCCTTACCTATTTCCCTCCCACTAAAACCTATCTCCCACTCAACCTTTCCCTTTACCTATCACATGTTCCTTTTCACTCCTGCCTCTTGGCCCCTCACACCTATCCTCCACTCATTGCCCTCCTAGACTATCACCATTTCACCTTCACATACTACCTCTCACCTCCCGCCACCTGTTCCTTCCATTCTATGTCACCTCCATTTTTATCATCATTCATTTCCCTACCTCCACATCCTTCCCCTTCAACACATCACCTTTGTAGCCTCTTTCGAACCTCCGTAGCCCCTCCACCTGGACATCATTCATTCATTGTCCTGTCGATCGCACCAATCACCTCATTAAGTCCTCGCCAGCACCACAACTCTTTCCCCATGCCACATCACCCATGCACCTTCACATCATCATCCTAATATGCCTCATCTCCCAAATGTTTCCATGTCACCTCACCACATTCTATGTCAGCGCCAGCTGCATCCTTCCACATGGCCGCCTGGAATGCATGGTAGTCTGTCGGTCTACACTAGTTTCCTTGATTGTCCCCCGTCCTCAGCATCCAACAAGGATTCCAGTGGCACAGTTTCAGAGTGAAACCAACACATTTCCTAGATGTAGGAGTTGACTTAGGCCTGGCCTAATCTCGATGTAGATGGTTAATGAAATACAAGGAGGTGGTTGAAACATCGTCTCCCCCCATAAATTGAGGGTTCAAAAGTTATGGTTAAGGAGGCACAATTGTCTGCAAGTCAGGTCCTTCTGAAAGACGTTTGTATCTAACAGAAGCTCGCATCTAACCAGAAGACTACATGCACAGTCTTCCAGAGAGCATGCATACGCAAATCCTCCAATGCATGACTCTATCTCTCCTCTGGTGGTGGTAGTCATGTCTGAGTGTAAAGATGTAATTTTGATATTTTGTCATGGCCAATGGTTAAGCTAGGCTCCGATATTGTAAATTTTTAATGAAGACCTAATTCTTTTGGCTATGTATTTGTATTTGAGACTTCTTGTTTACTGAAATTCAGCTTCCTTTTCATTTCTCTATAACAGTTGTGTTAGAACACTCGGTTATGGATGATCCAATCAAGGGTAGTCATGTTTTTCTGATGTAGGTTCGATCACAGTATTATCTTCACCAGTTTTATTCAGTTTATTGTGTTATCTTTTCTCTTCTTACATTGAATGGCTCAGGCATGGATGATCTAGTCAATTTGTTGCAGTTGCAGGGTAATAGAGGTTTGACTATTTTGTTGTTGTTATTGTGTTGCTTACACCATATTTCAGTGTCTAAAGTTTGATCTCAATATTACTCTTGAGTTTGATATTTTCCTCTCCAAGTTGCTGGAAGGCTTGATGCCCATAGTAGTCTCATTCACCTCTCTCACCAACTCTTCCCTCTGCTCACACTTAAGCTCAACTTACTGATTGAAGTTAATCAATACCTCACCTATTTGTCCATGTCGCTCCCTGTTTTCTGAGTTAAAACGATATTGTCTTGAGCCTGTGCCCATTTGACCTCTTTAAAACCAACCTGTGATGTAAAACTTTGATGGGTATTGGGCTTACCTTCGATGCAATCTGGGGGTGAATTCCAGTGCTAACATAGGGTATATTATGGAGTGAGGATGTGAACCATTAGCACATTTGTATCTGGCACTGTGTTTGGGTCAAGAAGGGGGACTGTGTGGGAGGGTGTGGTGGAAGGGATATGATCGGTAGAGAGGATATCAGTGTCCATGTTTGCAGGAGTGGAAAAATGGTCAATGGTGGAAATACCAAGATGGTCCTCTTTAGTGATGGGGGTTGATTGAGGGTATTTTTGGGGGTTATCACTGATATGGATAATTGAGATGTTGAGTAGGAGGGGTGTGGTGGAACAGGGTAGGGTTTCACTGGTGTGATTGGTATGGGTATGGATGATAATTGAATTTCCATGGTGATGATTCCATTGGGTGTAGGCTTAGTTGGGGAACTGGTTTGCGACCACTTCAAAGGAAAAATAGAAGTCATATCCTCCTTCCATTTCTTACCAGTAATCTAGGAATCATATTAGATGTTCGAAAAGAGATAGGATCCAGCCAGGTAACTCTCCTCTTCTTTGTAATCATCCCCTTCCTAGGGGCTAGAAGCTGAGTAGGAATTTTTCATAGAACTGGTCTCGACTACCGAAAGTTGTGTCAGAGTGGACCATTGGGCCATAGCAGACATCATATAAGAGATTCTAGATTTATTTTTCTTGACCACAACACATGGCCAATCTATAAACTCTTTATGGAAAACTTCCTCATCTAGATAGAAAGGAAGAGAATTCATGTGGAAGAGAGTGGGGTCGGATGCTAGAGGGAAAAGCAAGGTACAGCCGTGGGTCATCCCAAACCAAATACTGTGTGTGTGTTGTTTGAGTAGGCTTTTCGGGGTGTGCAGTCACTTTGTGGGGGTGATGAGTGAATTGTACCATTGCGAGAAAAAGATAGTGTTTCATTTGGGTTTCTTTGAGCTATGAGGTTGTGACATGGTTTAAACAACAGGGCAAGGTGGCCATTGGCTGAAAGAGAAAAATTGTGGTCTGATGTCAGTTACCATTTCCACACAACCAAGGTGACCAGGAGATACCCACAGATGAAATACACTAACTTTTCATGTACATCTGTGCATTCTTGAAGTAGTTCATTTAGGAGGTACTTACACCAATTTAGTGGTGCACCATTCTTACTAAATTAGGCTACGGTGATAGCATCCTGTGTACATTCATTCTTGTTGTAGCTTTACATCACCTTGTCGAAAATTAGGTAGCAAGCCAAACGAACAGGGATATCCTAGATCAAGTTGATTTGGGCACCATGACCACCTTGATTGGTGCCATATTTCTCATAGAGGCTCAACTCTCCCTTCTTCCTTTCATGTTTCCCCAAACCCTGAAATCCATTTGTAAAATCATGTCCTTCCATAGACATGTTCGTAAGCTTATGGATATCCTCTACATGGATTGGGTAAGACTTGTCGAGCCATAAAGCACCTATATGTACTCTTCTAATTAAAAACTTCATGCGGTGAGAAGCTTCACCAGTAGTGTCGAAAAATAGTAGTCATGAAGACACATTAGCATACAATCTCCCAGCACTGCAAACTCTGGTTTCCACTACCATTGAAAATCCCCATCTGACAGGGGGACACAATCCATGTATGAATGAATGGCCATGTGTGGATGTTTGACAATGTTGGTAAAATCAAGGTCGAGTAGTCGAGTTTGTTTGACCTTTCCAGATAGGTCACCCTAAAAAAAAACATGTGGGTCAATAAATTCGAAAGGAATACCAGACTTGGGGAGAGTGCCCTAACTAGTTGTTTGAACCATGGGGACGGATCAGCGGTGATAAAAAAAATTGCACGGGAGGGGTGGGTTGTATACATGGGATCTTAGGGTGCTAAAGAGACTCTATGATGAAATAGACAGCAATAGGATGAGAATACCAGACGAGTTGGGAAATCGAGGAGAGGTAAGTTTATAGGCCATAATCAAGAGGTGATGTTGCGACCATGAATTAACTAAGATAGATCAATAAAATCATCATCGATATCGACAAAAATCCCCTAATTACACCAATATTTGGTGATGTGATGGGCATTTTAAATACATAACCAGGGAAATGGTGGCGAGCGATCCAATTATGTTGGGAAAGCAATGATTATATCAGTAGAGGATTCTAAAAGGAAAAACCATTGTGAACATTGAAAATGGTTAGGATGACAGGTGGCTTCCAAGTTATCAGAAAGTACTAATGGCTATAACTACCCATGTAACAACATATGGACACATAATATAAATATGGGTGATGTTAGCAATGAAATGGCGTGATGACAAGCTTCCTGACCACAAAATGAATATCTGGGACTGGACAACTAGACTTAATAGCAAGTAATCAAATTGACGTGTCATCATATTATAAAAAGAAAGGAAAATTGAAATACAAAGGGAAATCCTATGTAGACAAGCCACTCTTGACACAATAGGGTTTCCCAACAATGATTTTTGAGAAGATATGTAGGGTTTTAGGAATGCACCATTCACCCAACCAAGATAAAGGATACCATTGAATTGTGCAAGTCTAACTACTCTAGATTTGTGTATCTCTGGAACAATAAATAGTCCAAGCCAGTGCATTTGTAACTTACCAGGATGCTTTTGATACTTACTTTCCTACAATAGAACTTTATCTCCTTGCACAAAAGACTTATGATTTATATGTCGATCATGTTAGGCCTTATGTCGGGATTTTTCAACTGTGTGATGAAAGCCTACTAAAAATATCGCTTCATCCAACTACATCAATTGCATAACTCTATATGTGATGGATTCATATTCAGTCATCTTGGTAGCTTGCACAATAAATAGACTTGGTGATATAAATTCAGCTGGTACCATAGCCTCTCATACATAGACTAATTAGAAATGGGTATACTTGTGTAATTTCTTTATGGTGATATGATAGGCCTAAAGTACCACTGGAACTATTTCGTCCCAATATTCATAGTTTGTGCACAACATACCTTGGTCAATCCCTTTTCTGGAATCTTGTTTAATGCTTCCATTGTCTCGTTAGCTTGCGGATGGTAAGGGATTCTCTTATGGTGTTGAATCATAAATTCCTGGGTGACAGTAGTTATAGTTCTATTTATGAAATGTGCACCTTGATCACTAGTTAAACTCTGAGGTCAACCAAATCGAGTAATGATATTTTCAAAAATAAATCTAGCTACGGTATCGGTAGAATAGTTCCACACTCGAGTGGCTTCATCCCATCGTGTAAGATAATTTTTTGCGATAATGATGTACTTGGCCTTGAAATGTTGAGCTGGTGGGTTTATGGGCCCAATGAAATCAATATCCCACTTTTTGAATGCTTGCAGAGCTCTGACAGGGTGCAAAGGTAGTTCATCTCTCTGGGAGGGATTACCTACTCTTTGACAAACATCGCATGCTCTGGAATATGTTTTAGTGTCCTTAAACAATGTAGGCCACCATAACCTAGCATGTAATATATTCTGCACAATAGCCTTACCAAAAAAATGTCCACCTGCAGCACCACCGTGGAACTCCCATAAGATATCTAGTCTCTCGTGATCCAATATGCATCTCCTCAGGATACTGTCCAAACCCAACTTGTACAATTATCATGCAATAAGATGATAATCCATTTCCCTGACAACTAAGTTTCTTTCCTAAGTTTCAGAGTATCCCTCAGGTGTTTTATTAGTCATGAGGAATACTATTGTGTCTGACAAAATCCCTATAATAGCTCCAATGTGGAACAGATATGCATCAGGAATTTGATCATCCAGGGTTATGCCACTCTCACCAGACTCTAATGGAGAGAGTTGATCAGGCCCAAAATTAACCTTTCCAGGCTTGACGATAAATTCAAAGGAAAATTCCTGAAACACTAACAACCATTTAAAGATTATGCCTTCTAAGACAAGGTTTTTTACATGATAATTTAAAGAATAATGATCAGTCAAAAAATTAAAGTGAACACCTAACAAATAATGTCGAAATTTTTGTAAATAATATACCATATCCAACCCTTCCCTTTCTTTTGTTGTGTAGTTGTGTTTGGCCTAAGATAATATTTTACTGGACAAATAGATAGGATGGTTGATATTCCCTTCTCCTGGTTGCACAATGATATCACCTAGCACAATATTGAAGGCATCAATATGCACATGAAACTCCATGCCCAAATTGGGGAAAGTAATAATGGGGGATGTACTCAAATTTTCCTTCAAGGTTTCAAATGGTTTATCTCAAACTAAATTCCAATGAAATATTTCAGATTTCTTTAGTAATTGTTCCAATGGTGCAATGATATTCGCATAGCTCCTGGTAAACCGACTATAATATCCAATATGTCCCAAGGTAGTTCGCAACTGCTTGACAGATTTAGGAGGAGGCATATTTAGGATGACTGCAACTTTTGCAGGGTCAACCAACACACCTTCCCAACAAATGATATGTCCAAGAAGATTCCCAAAGGGTACTATTGAGTCTCCATTTTGACACTTCTAATGCCCTATATTACCCTGTATTTGAGACTATTTTGCCTATGTTATAAGAATATACTTGAATGTTTCCTCCATAATCATACATGATGACCTTGTTCATGTACATAGAGAGGTAAATTATGATTAAGGTATGATTTGTTTAAATTTATTGAGTTAATTTGATTAAATGATTGATTTTGTATGATTCTAATCATTTGACTCCTAAGCAGTTTTGATCTAGTACCAAGTCTATTCTGGTACCTCAACATTCTGGCACTGCAAGCTACAACGTATTCTAGTACTTAAAGCTACAACATATTCTAGTACTAAGCCATTTTGATACCAAGTCATGTGCCATTCTGGTACTACTCGTGCACCTAATCTGGTACTCAGATTCACGACTATGTGTATTCCGATACCAAACCCCTGTTTCCAGATTTCACCTGTTGAACGAGTATGTTGATGGAGATTTCAAGAATTCAGTTGGATCGAAGCCTCCAAATTGGTTTTCTATATCACGATAGACTCCATCACTCATGCACTTTGTGTCATGAGGATGAAGTCCATCCCTAGAGATTCAATGTAAATACCAATTGTAATATTTTAAAAATTGTTTGATGCTTATCCTTAGATCTTGATAGTATTGGCTCACCTTCTTTATAAGAGATGTTGTATAGGCGATGGGATATGAAGGAATAAGGAATGTAATGAAGAAAGTTTTCAGAACCAGATGATACATATTGTTTTTATGTACGAGATGATGAACTGCTGATTCAATTTACCAGTTGAAGAAATACAAATGATATGTTGTGCAAATTCATGAGTATGATTGGAACGTTTTAGTTTATTATCTTTTGGTTTGACAAGGGCCCACCACCCCAACTAAGGTAAACCACCCTGTATATTATTTGTGTGAATATTTCACAGTAGTGTGTTGTCAATGATTTCAAATCCATTTCAAGAGTTCAACATTAAATCATTTGTTTCTAAATTGGTGTGAGTAATCAGATACTAGATCGAATAGATATTTTCCTTTTCTAATATTGCAGGTTGACATTTAAATGTTTGATGTGTGGGATTGTTAATAAAATGTTATTTTTAGTTTATGATTGTAATGTTCTCAGTAGGTACAGGAACCAGATGACTTTATCTCTCATCTTCATGTTCCATAATAAAGTCTCTTAGTCATGCTGAACTATTCCCTATACTAAAGAAGGTTTGCTTGAATAGAGCAGAGTTAGAGTTGATTTTTGTTTCAAGAGTGACTGGAGTTGATTGTTAATCATTGTTTTGATTGCTACATGAAACAAGCTCTTAAGTTCATCTCTCTAATTCATAAGCCTGGAATGAACAGACCTATCCCCTAAGACCTAGCCTTTTGATTGAATGTTTTCTTGAGAAGTTTTATTATCAGTTTTCTCTTCTAAGTTTGAACGTGTGTGAAGTATTCAGAAATCTTAGAAACATAGTATTATGTTATTAATTATTTCCTTCTTAAGATATATACAGCATACATAGGTAGGTTACCTGTTCTCGACACATATAGTGTAACAACTCTTTCGATTACGAATCCCAGATTGACATATAAATGAGTGTAATATATTGAACATATTTATACACCAACAGGTATGCAAAAGATACATTCTTTTAGATTGAGGGAAATATCCAGTTGGTGATATCGATCCAACATTATCCATAAGAGACCGATATTCTCTTTGAGTAAAATGTATATCGTCCAGTCATCCAAATATACTTCAAGAAATTTATGGATGAAGTTGCAGAATGCAACAATCACGATCTGAGAAAACATTGTTGGGACATTCTTGAGCCCAAACGACATGGTGTTATAATAAAATGACCCCCACTCTATCGAGAAGGTAGTTTTATTCTTATCCCCTTCAGCAATCTTTACCTGGTGATATCCAAAAAATCCATCAATAAATGAATATACTTCGCTACCCACGACCAGATCTAAAACTTCGTCACTAAAAGGAGTTGAAAATGGGACGTGAACACAGGAATAGTCAATCTATGATAGTCAACACAAACCCTGATATCCTCCATACCCTTTTTAATATGAATGAAAATGGGGCTAATGCACTCAACCTCATCCACTAGGAATATCAACCTAGCTGCAAGCATACGATCAAAATCCTTCTTGAACTTTTATTTGACTCTTGGGTTTAGATGGTATGGTTGATGCTTAGTAAGTTTCATGTCATACTTCAGTTCAATTCTTATTTCTCCTAAATCCCCCTTAATTCCCATATTTCCTCAACAAGGCCTAAATTTCATTCATGGTATACTCATCCCAATAATCCCCTATAGAGGCTATCTTTGGATTCTTTGTACTACCTATATTAACCTTGCGCAACTTTAGAGGGTTACTGTAGGAGCTACTAGCTTCAAGAGAAATGGTATCCTGAACAGTCCTAGTTCCTTAGGATTCTTTAAAGGATAGATTCCTAAGGTCCTCTAAATATTCAAGATCATCAAGGGTGGTATCAACCTTACTACAATAAATAGGTAGTATCACAACGACACAATTTGTTGGTTCAAGAGATGGGTGAAAGCTAGAACAGAGCAAGTGTTTATGCACATAGAAAACTACAAGGGGGTAGGCAGGTTTAAACTTATCTATGAATAACAAGATTTGAACTTGTTGCAATGCTAAAGTGATTTCATGGGACTTACCTGTAAAAGAGAAATCCTGGAAAAATTGGCATTGAAGGACATCCTAGCAGTGGATTTGTCTTTGGGTTTCTTCATGTATATACCAATCTCTAGGGATTAGTCTGAGTGAATGAACAAACTGGTGTACCCAAAAACCCTAGGGAAGTTTTGCGGCTGTCCATACTCTAACATAGTGCGCAACATCCTCCCGTGGATCTAAATATCCATCATATGTGTTGAGGGTAAGAACAAGAGTCTTCAGTTTGCAGTCTTGATTTTCTTGACTAACTTGGGAAGGAGGGATAAATCAGTGTTGCGGGGAAATCTTGATATCCTCCCATGAAGGCAGGTTAATTTTGTGGGTGGCCCACCAATGTGATGGGGAGGATTGTAAAAAGATATCAAGTGTTGAAATCCTTTGTTCCACCCAAAATTTTTCTTCCATTTCGACTAGAAAAGTGCATAAATATGAGACACCATCATATACAAGATGCTCGTAGAGTTCAGTTCCAATCCACCTAGTTGTTTGAATACTGCTGCACCTTCTTGAGAAATTTTTGTATCGTCCCTGCTGCCAATTTTTGAAGGCTACCTTTGAATCTTCCCCAACAGACTAAATATTTCTCCAACTGACTGAACCATCCATGGTAGGATTAATGTAGTAGGGGAGGTTTCCTTTATTCATAATATACAAATGATCCAAGACATTAGGTTCCATGTTATCTTCTAAGGGTTCATTGTATCATGGTCCTAGTTATGGATCTAAAGGTTGAACCACTTTCATACCATCTGCTTCGAAGGTCATGGATTCATTCTTCAGGTCGATCACAACATAATTGTCATATGCTTAGTCAATTCCAAGAAAGGCTAGATATGGATCCTTGTCCCCCATGATATCAATGACCTCGAAGTTTGTAACAGTCTTGTTCCAGCTAGATCTACTTCTACATTTTCCAGTATCCCTACTAGATAAATACAATATTGGATCTCCATGAGAAATTGAATTGGGGAATAGACCAACCTAGATTTTCCCATAGATTCCCATGTTTTCTTTGGTAGGATATTAACATCTAATCCCAAATACAATATGGAATCATTAATTTAATAACCATCAATATGGGCATTTAGTCTAAACTCATGTCCCAACATCTTCTTGTGTATTTATATTCGGCCTGCATTCCTCTTAGGAATATTAACAGCTATAGATCCTTCTACATTTCCTTCAACTCCTAGAGATATGCTAATGCTATTTTAGAACTTCTGGGTAAGGAGTTCATCATTCAGGATATCAAGAAAGATTTGTAATCATAAGGCAATAGTGTTGTTTGACTCATATGATGGGCCCTTGGCAAGGACCAAATTTTCTACAACTTGACAGGGAGGGTATAACTTGGATTCACAACTTCTGGTATCGCATAGTTAGACATCTGACAAAACAATTCTACTACATTCTAAAAAAATTATTTTTTTGTACAAGATCATAGGGGGGTTTAGGCACTACCTTTTGAATCTGATCCTGATTAATATGTTCAACATCGACACCAGTCTTTTTGCCTCCCCTTTTTATAAAATGAAAGTTGGACTGCCTCTCTTTTGCAATTGGACTAGGTTCTGATTTTATCAAATTGACTCCCCTTTGTCTTGCAAGATCTTCCCAACGTGCGATCAGGTCAAGATAGTCCTTAATAGTATAGGTGTTTTTTCAGAAGTATGTGCTCCATGGTATCCTTCGATGTGGGTATTCTCTTGTAAGGTGGCCTCATTTGTCATATTTGTAGCAACAAGTGGGTCCTCTTCCATCATCTCTTCCTCCCTTGAAATCTCTTATGCCTCTACAACCTCATCCAAACCCTTGAGGGAATTCGTTAATATTGAAGGCATAGAAGTATAGTCTATCCACAAGATCATCTAAAGAAGTACATTACTTGGCGGTATTATAGTCGACCCATATAATTCACAGTACACTATATTTGGGACAGATGTATATTTCTTTAAGATGGGGTAGTGTCTTGGAGAACTTCCATGCTGTCTGCAAATATCACAATACTCATTGGGTTGACCCCTTGATGAGTTGAGAAGGCCTGGAATTACACAGGTGCTTGGAATTGTGTTTCATTCATAACTTGTGCAAAACCACCTGATGGTACAACTGGTAGTGGAGGCATAAGGTGGCTCACATATCCTCCACCCTGCAATCTTGGGCACTCCATCATCGTATGACCTTTGTTGTAGCAACCAATGCACCAGACCTGTGGTGGACCTCCTTCAGGTAGGGCCAACTTCTGAATTTTCTTATTTAGTGTGGAAATATGGCCCATGAATTACGTAATATTATTATCCTTGGTAAGTTGCATCAAGGGAAATCTCCATGAGTATCCTTCCATTGCTTCAATTTTCATGGCATGTTCTAATGCTTTGCCTAAAGTGCTGAGTATTTGTTGTGCTAGAAGAGTCTGATTCAAAGGAAACAACCCCTGAATGAACTATCCATGGTGATGATTCTAGTGAATTGGGTTTGTTAGATTCCCAATTGCATATTTGAATAATTGGTTGTACTCCTAGGCAGACTCCACGTCTCACTGCTTGATCTCCTACAACTCAGAGTGTTAAGAACCAAACATCAATATAGCATAGAAAAACCTCAGGAAAAGTACTCAACGCCTTGAAAAAGAGATAATTTCAGATAATAAGCCTCTTCGAGGGGGCAACCTCCTTTTACCCCACTTAAATGTTCAAGTACAAGATGATTCAAAATGAAAATGTCTCCTTGGTATAT
>JASDQU010103090.1:438534-449631 GCA_032191745.1 Picea mariana | reverse complement strand
CCACTTAAATGTTCAAGTACAAGATGATTCAAAATGAAAATGTCTCCTTGGTATATATAGGAGACTAGGAGGTTTAATGGCCTAAAGCCGACATAAATAAAATAACATTACTAATCTAAATTACAACTTATGGCCTAAAGCCGACATAAATAAAATAACATTACTAATCTAATATTCCCCAATTAAGTGGTAATGAGCCAATATTAGGGCTTAACACAGAGAGGGCATGATATTCAAATTGAATTAGGAGAAACTATGCAATAAATATTTTTTTGACTTGAGCAATCATAAAGGGTTTCCACAAGGGAGTACCTTGAGTATTATTGGGATCGATGGACTTCATGTACCATTTTAATACTCTGCCTCTCAATGTGGTCTGGAATTCAACTAGTTTTTCGGCATCTAAAGTTCTGTGAGACCTATAGATAGCCTCACATAAGAACCAATGTTGCTCAACATCCTCATCCCCTTTACCCAAAAAAATTGGGTATTGGGTGAGTGAGCTTGCATGTTGAGTTCCCATCAGAGAACTGGGGGATCCTATCAATATAAATCTTTATGATCTTGTTTGTACTAGAGCTCAAGAATTTTCTCCACTTCCGCTACTACTATAATTCAAACCTATTATATTATAACTATGAGAAACAATAGAAATGAATCCAAGATTTGGTGAATAATTTACTATAATTTTAGAAGGTGTTGAGGGAGGGGGTGATCCAAGTCGATTTCATTTTCTTTTGGAATGGAATTCTTTCATCATGGGGGTCGCGTAGCTGTGCAAAACTGTACCATTTTCTTGACAAGACTCAGCATCTTCTGGTGTAGCAAGAACTAAGTCTTCTACAGCTCCTTCAAGTCTTATGACTGAGCCTTTTACTCCTCAAATGGCTTTGATCCTAAATCCCTCTCCTATCCTAACTCCTTTTTTTTTTCTTCCTTTAGAACTTTCATCTTTCTCCCCAAATAGTTCCTTCAACCAAAGACTGACCAGTCTTTTGCATATCTGCAACTCTCACAACTTCTCCAGTTCCTCCCTCCAGCTAATCTTGAGGTCAAACTCATTATTAGGTTGATAAACAAGGTGTCATTCTCTCAGTCAAGTAGATCAACCTATTTGTCCCAAATAATATCCTAGGTTGATCGACATTCAATCAAAACCTCTTGACCTAAGTCATGAAGGCACAGATCAACTCCTTCTCTTGTATAAACCCATCTTGACTCATTAAACCAATCAATAAGTGCATTAACTCTCTCTAGGATGTCCAAAAAAACCATCTCATACCCCTACACCCAAAATGTAGAATTATGTAATATAATTAATCATTCATTCCTAATGGAAACAAAAACTACAATTGCAAGATTACACATGCAAACAAGACTAAGAAAATATAAATTAGTAAAATCCATAACATAAACAACATTAATTCAACACAATTCATAGGTACATCCATGAGCACTTATCTATTTTGAATGTCTCCGTGAACAAGCTTCAAAACAAGGATGTTCCATCCAACTGTAGGCTCCATTCTACATCACTTCTCTCCCCAAGGGATTCCACCTACATTTTAAGTCTACAAATACACATTTGATAATTTTTCCGATGGTTGGATTTAAATGTCCTTCTCACAACACAATTCCCAGGTTCACAGTCAATATTTACTCCTAAAATAGTCCATATACACAACCCTCTTTCTATACCATCTTACAAAACCTAAGGAATGATATCTCCTTCTCTTATCAATAGTCCCTCAAGTTATCTCACTTCCCTCTAGGGCTCCAACACATGCTAGCCACAAAATATCATTATTTGGATTCTAGGGATTATCATCTATAGTGAGTTTCTCAATGATATTGATTATCATTCTAGAAAGTCACAATTTGATCATAATTCACGATTGTAACTTGTCACATTCTATTAAAGCAATATCATAGTAGTTTTCTTAGATACAAGTCTCTGCTTCTAGTTTTCTTAGTTTTCTTAGATCTTGAAGAGAGACTAGGGTATATAGCATAGTAGCATAAGTTAGATCTTGAAGAGAGTATCTTTCTTGAGGTTGAGTGGATCAAGGATTTAATGTGTCTGTTCACTCTAAGCAAAGGTGTCTCTAAGCTGTGGCTTGTTGTAATGTTGGTTTTCATGGTGAGTAATGTGTATATCTCACCCATTTTTAATTTCTCGTAAGCATAATAAAAATCCCATTTAAATGTTAATATTTGTGAGTTAATGCATTTTTGTATTTTGGTATTTTTTCTACGACTTACATTGATCTATACATTGTCCATTGAAGTATATTTTTAGCCTGTAACACTTGTTCACATAATTTATTATTGGTTGGCTATTTTTCTTTTTCCCACTGGTTGTACACATCATTTTATTTCACTAGACATTTTATCCTTTTCATGGGCATGTTGTTTACTACCTGGGAGAATTTAGATATCCTTGGGTGAATTTAGAAACCCCTGGACATTTTAATCTTCTGTTGTGTTCCTAAAATCACCCATGGTCATTTTTATCTCATGTTGAGTGCCTAAAATCTCCTTGGGAATTTTTCTCCATTGTCAAATGACTAAATTTGTCCATTGAGCATCTTCTTTCAATGTTGTTCTGTGTAAAAGAATCTTTGCTCAGCTGGTGTGATTTTAGAGGGAATTTTGGGTTTTAAAACAATCTAGTTGCTCAACATTAACACCTCAGTGTCACCTTCATGTTTCATTTAATTTTAAGCACGTACATTGATTACTCTTGAATGTTGAGCATTGTAATAAATTCATTTCACATCCTTGTTGATGAGACAGATAGGTCATAGGCCCACCATTTATGGATCAAATGGAATCAAAGAATGTTTTTTAGAGACATTGAAGCAAATGCCATGGGAAAATCCTTGAACAGGGAGAAGTTGGAAGAGTTGAGAGACTTGAATAGGAAATTCCAAGAATAAAGTTAGTACATTTCCAAGAAGAAAGTTAGTGAGAATATGAGATAGAGAAAGATCTTTCCAAGTGCCATGACTCCTTCACCACCATGAGAGAAGAATTAGACAAGAGCATATTGTATCTCTTGCGGTTGGGGGAGAATTTCATTGAGATGGATAATTGGCAAGAGGAAAGGTTCACTAAGGTCACTATTGTTAGGATATTTAGACACTTAGGAGTTAATTAAGATCTAATTGGTCTAATATGTCATTAGGTAAAAGTGTGCTTCTTAGTGTGTTTCTTTAGTATGCATTAGTATGCATTTGTAGTTAGGAAATCCGACGGTCATGACATGTTCCCAACATAGAGTGATCTGATGGTTCATACTCTTCTCGATCTTAACAACCATTGATCTGTGGATTAACACCTGATTGGTATATGATATATATTTAAAGAGCATGGAGGTTCATTTTCTGATGATCGATTGTGAAAAACTCTCTTGTAAAATCTCTTTGTAATCTTTTTCTTTTGCATTAATAAACTACTCCAAGTGGTCGCGTTGGTTGGGGTCGTGGATGTTTCCCCGTAGGGATTTTACCACGTGAAAACATCGGTGTGTTGATCTTTGATTTGGTTATTTTAGTGTTTACTAAAGGTTTTCTTCCTCTGTTGGAATACCTGTGTTGTCGAGCATGGTATGAGAGCATGTTTGAAGACCCGCTCCTGTTGTAGATTGAGATCATGAAAATGAGTTGCCTCATATCCATTTTGTATCATTTTTGTACATTTATGGGATGTGAGGATTGTTCCATTGTGTTTGGAGCACTTGTTTCTATCAGGAAGGCTTATCGTTTCACTCGAAAAGGTTTCTTTTTGCCCAAGATACGGCCATTATAGTCAGATCCAGAGGTATAAAGCTTGAATACAYATTTTTTTAAATTTTTGCAGAGTAGTATTTTGCTTTTATTTTGGTTTTGTATTATTTATTTCCAGGTTGCTATTCTTTTAGATCTGTGTATGTTATTTTCCTCGTGCCCTATGTGATCTCGAAAAACAAGAAACAAATAGGAAAATGTGCATCTTTCAGGTAATCTAACTGAGATCTAACCCTTGTTGTCATCGAGAAGAGAAATTTTTTTCTTCTGTGAAAAGATTTTTTTTTAGCATGCTCTCCAAAGCCAACAATAACAACACCCCCAATCCACCCCCAATCCTCTTCCTAAAAAATACAATATGTTTTGCTAGATCATTTGGTTAAAAGTTGTCTTATTAAGTAAGAGGTATTGAGTTCAAGTCTCTCTTTTGTTACTTTTTTTGAAAAAGTTCATGCCCAAATTGTAAAGTGTATTTCACTTCAAGTATAAAAGTGAATCACTATAAGTAGATTTAATATTTATTTTAGAGTTATTTATTTTACATGCAACTTTTCTTTTATAAAGTAACTTCACTGTAAAAGTGATCCCCACTTCTCTTTTTAAACATGGGTCACTTCATAAAGCAACTTACACTATCACGTGGTCATTTGGTTATTGTTTATGCCTTTTTTTTAAAAGGGCATAACTCTCACATCCAAAGTCCATTTTCAGTGCCATTTTTTTTAAAACTGCATAGATTTTCAAGATATTTTCATCCACATCATTAGTTTCAGTTTTTAAATCAATATTATCTACATATTTAATATGGCTTCTATAAGTAATCTCTTTCTTACCAACACCAACTACTTCCAATGGAAATTTCATATGGAATATTTATTAAGAAGTAAAGGTTTGTACCGGATTACCTTGGGAAAGGAAAAATCACCCATTGATGATGATAATAAAGTCAAATGGGATAATAGGAGTGATGAAGCACGTGGACTAATCAGAATTTCCATCTCTCCTGATTTAAGGTTCCACCTTAAAGAAATTGATGACCCCCATGAAGCTTGGGAAAAGATTGAATCTTTGTTTGGTAAACTCAATCTTATTCGAGAAAAACAGTTAGAAAATCAAGTACTGGCCTTAAGTCCAAGTGATCTTTCTTGCCTTGGAGACTATGTATCTAAGTTTAAAATGCTCAGAATGTTATGTGAAGAATGTGATATAGAAATGGAGGAAGAGCATTGCATCTATCTTATTCTTTCTAATCTAGGTAGTGCATATTTTGTGTTTGTATCTACATTTTATGCAATGAGAGAGGCTCTAGGTAAATCTTATCAAAACCCCACTCTTGAGTCCTTTTGTGATGCTTTGATTAGAGAGGAAGATAAGCTTATACAACTTGGAGTGATCAGCACTGTAGGTACCTCCGACAAAGCCTTAGTTTCCCAGCAGAAAGATAAACCCAAGTATCCCAAGAAGCAATATCCTCACTACAACAACAAGCAACATAAGGGTCCCAAACCCACTCAGACAGCTTCAGCTCCTAATGGTGAAAAAGGAGAAAAATATAAAAATAATAAGATTGATATACATTGCAACTTTTGTGATAAATATGGTAATGATGATTCCAAATGTTTCAAGAAGTTGGCAGCTTTAGAAGCAATGATGAAGAAGTACAACATCAATATTGATTCTACTTCTTCTTCTTCTTCTCATGGACATGTACTTTCTGCTTCTAGTTTCTCCTTCAATACAACTTCTACTACTTCTTTTGATGAGTAGCTTATTGATTCAAGAGCATCTTATCATATGGCTAAGGATAAAGACATATTTTCTGCTCTAAATGAATGTAACACCAAGAAAATATTTGTTGGTGATGATAGATCTATTAGTGTTGTAGGATCTGGAACAATTCAAGTAGATAATGGTCATTTCAATCATGTATTATGTGTTCCAAATATTTCTTGTAACCTTATATCAATGTATCAAATCACTCATTCAGGTGAAGGTAAAACCGTAGAGTTTTCACCTCACCAAGTTGTAATCAAGGATCTAAAAGATCCTAAGCATGTTCTTTCAATTGGAATTGTTGATGATATTACTAGGTTGTACATGTTTGAAAACTTTGGGTCATCATGTTTTTCATCGGTTTTTGTTGCTCATAACGATGACTTGAGAAAACTTTGGCATGAGTGGTTTGGTCATCTAAACTATCGCTCATTGCATAAACTATGTAATCAAAAGATGGTGATTGGTCTTCCTCTTGTTTCATGCATAGATGGTGTTTGTGTCAGTTGTGTTCTCAACAAACATCATTGGGAGAATTTTGACAAACGTGCCTCTTGGCACGCCTCGGGCCCTTTGCCACTTGTTCACAGTGATTTGTGTGTTCCACTTTATTCTCCTTATTTTTCTGGGTGCAATTATTTATTAACTTTCATTGATGATTTTTCTAGACATACTTGGGTTTACTTCTTAAAACTTAAAAGCGAAGTTTTTGACAAGTTTTTGGCCTACAAGGCCCTTGTAGAAAAGCAATCTGGACATCAAATTCAAAAGTTAAGAACAAATAATGGAGGTTAATATGTGAACAATAATTTTACAAGTTACTGCACTACATAGGGCATCCAAATGCAACACACTGTTCCATATACACCACAACAAAATGGTGTTGCTGAGAGAAAGAACCACACATTAAAATAAATGGCTAATTGTATGATCCAATCTAAGGGACTAAGTCTAAAGTATTGGGAAGAAGAAATCAACTGTTCAAATTACATAGTCAATCACACTCCCACAAAGGATCTTAAAAATATAACACTAGAAGAATGTTGGACTAAAATTAAACCAGGTGTAAGTCACTTCCATGTATTTAGGAGTATAGCATGGGCTCCCATTTTTTATGACAAAAGGAAAGCATTGTAGCCTAAAAGTGAGAAGTGCATATATGTTAGCTATTTTGAATATGTCAAAGGTTATACACTTTTTCAACCACATTGTAATGAAATTATTATTAGAAGAGATGTTAAATTTGATGAAAATCTCTTGGCCTACGAGCCTAATTCGGCGATTGTGCCTTCTTCAGCCTGTAAGTCATCTTCGGTGTTTGTCCCTTCTTTTGTTCCTATTCTTTTTTCTTCTTCAGATGATGACAGTGAGGATGAAAATCCACCTCCGCCTGCTCACCTTCTTCTAGATGATTCCTTTGAACCTAAACCAACACCAATTCCACCACTTCCTAGATGGGTTCGTTCAACACGAGAAGAAGTTGGTAGTCTTTTCGATGATCCTTCATATCAGCGTCGAACATGTTCACAATTCTAGCGAGCCTCTTCTCTTTTGGCTCAAGTTTCATAGACCCATGATCTAGAGACATTTGCAGAAGCTTCAGGTCATCTAGATCAGGATATAGCAATGAATGAAGTGTATCGTTCTTTAACGGAAAATGATACTTGGGATCTTGTACCTCTTCCAAAAGGAAGAAAACTTGTCAGATGTAAATGGGTCTATAGAACTAAGTATGCATCAGATGGAAGTGTTGAAAGACACAAGGCGTGGTTAGTTGCCAAAGTATTTTCCCAAGTTGATGGAATTGAATATAATGAAACCTTTTCCCCTATAGCCAAAATGAATTCCATCTGCCTTGTTCTTGCCCTTGTTGCCTCACATAAATGGGAGGTCCATTAGATGGATGTTAAATCCTCCTTCTTGCATGGATATTTGCAAGAAGAAATATACATGGAAAAACCTCTTGGCTATGTCCAAAATGACTCTAGCCTTGTTTTTCACCTTAAGAAATCTCTGTATGGTCTTAAGGAAGCTCCCTGATCTTGGTATGCCAAAATGGACATCTTTCTTATTGACACTGTATTCTCTAGATGTCATTCTGATCCTAATGTATATACCAAGAAAGTAGGAATCCATCTCATAATCCTTTCCCATTATGTTGATGACCTTATCCTTACTGGTAGTGACTCAAAACTTTTAAACCATGTGAAAACCAGCCTTAAGAAGAAATTTGAAATGACAGACTTAGGATTTTTGCACTATTTCCTTGGCCTCCAAGTTTTGAAAACCAATGAAGGAATTTTTCTTTCCCAGTACAAGTATGCTTGTGACCTTATTCATCGCTTTCACATGGATGATTGTAAACCATCCCATTCTCCCTTCCAGTCTAGAGTCAATATTATTGCCACCTGTATTTCTCCTGAAGTTGATGCCATCCTGTACCGTCAATTAGTTGGTAGCCTCTTATACTTGATTCATACATGTCCTGATCTTTCCTTTGTTGTTGGTCTTGTTGCCCAGTATATGAAAACACCCCATGAAATTCATTGGAAAGCATCTAAAAGGATACTTTGCTATGTTCGTGGTACAGTTCAGTTCAAGATACATTACAGTTCAGGGGAGACTCCTTTATTGGTTGGTTTCACTGATTTAGATTGGTCTGACGACCATGATGATCGGAAGTCTACTGCAGGTTATGTTTTTAGCCTTCATTTAGGACCTATCACTTGGGCCTGTAAGAAACAACAGGCTATTGTACTTTCTTCAACATAAGCAGAGTACCAAGTAGCGGTAAATGCAAGTCAGGAATCCTTGTGGCTTAAACATATCCTTTCAGAGTTTGGATTCAAGAAGCAACATCTGACCAGCCTTTAGTGTGACAATCAGAGTGCCATCAATCTCACCAAAGACCCAGTTCAACATCATCATAGCAAGGACATCGAGCTACAAATGCACTTCATCAGAAATCTCATTCATGATCAAGTTATTGAAGTGCTCTTTTTCCCTATAGAATATCAAGTTGTCGACATTTTCACAAAGTCTCTTATAGAAGAGAAGTTTTCCAAACTTCAATCTATGTTAGGATTTCGGGAAGTTGTCATTAAGGCAGGGTAGGCTCTAATGCCTCCTTTCTTCTCCTATTGTGTCAACATTGTAAATCCTTCAATCCTATCACAAGTTGTTCTTAAGGGGGGATGTTAGGATATGTGGACACTTAGGAGTTAGTTAAGATCTACTTGGTATAATATGTCATTCGGTAAAAGTGTGTTTATTAGTGTGTTTCTTTAGTATGCATTAGTATGCATTTGTAGTTAGGAAATCTGACAGTCACGATATGTTCTCGACATAGAGTGATCCGACGGTTCATATTCTCCTCGATCTTAACGACCATTGATTTGTGGATTAACACCTGATTGGTCCATGATCTCTATTTAAAGAGCATGGAGATTCATTTGTCGATGATCGATTATGATAAACTCTCTTGTAAAATATTTTTGTAATATTTTTCTTTTGCATTAATAAACTGCTCCAAGTGGCCGCGTTGGCTGGGGTTATGGATGTTTTCCCATAGGGATTTTACCACATGAAAACATCGGTGTGTTGATATTTGATCTAGTTATGTGAGTGGTTACTAAAAATGTTCGTCCTCTGTTGGAATACCAGTGTTTTCGAACAACTATTCACCTATAGCATGACTTCAAAGTGAAGTAAGAGTCATGGAATAAGCTAGAAACAGTTTTCCAAGAGACAAATAAAGTTCCTTCCATTTCCACTAATGAAGCTTGTACCATGACAAAGGAAAACATGGTAAACTCACCTTCTAATACCCTTGGTGACTTTGATAAACACACTAGAGGCATCAATTCCAAGCGCATCAAGAAAATGGGCTGTGATGGCCAAGGGCTAGGAAAAAAAGGCGAAGGGATTTTTAATCCAATTGTATCTCAAAAGAGGCCTAATCATGAAGTCATAGGATTTAGTGGAAAAGAATCCATCATAAGTTCAACTCAAACCATTTTTGTCAAGGCAGGAGGAACTGAAAATGAAGCCATGTGTAGCAAGCCACTTAAATGTACTTGTAGAAGCTTAGAAGAGGGCAACAAAGAGATGATTCTACCATCTATATTTTCTCCAATTCTTGGGGAACCAAGAAACCAAGCTAGCAAGCATCATTAAAGATTTCAAAGGTATGGATTAGTTTTTTTATGTTACAAGAAAGGGGTCATAAGGCTATCAATTTTTGACACTCTAGAAGGCCAAGCATCCCATGCAAGAACTATTGACAGTATTGTAGATTGAACAGACATTGGAAGGCCAAATGTTGGATGCTTCACTGAGAAATCCATCCCAAGAAATAGAGATCCAAGAAGAAACCTTGGAGAGTTAAGGTAAAGGGGAAAGAGGATATTTTGGACCTTTTATCCCAAGGTGCAGTGGTTGTCCAACAACCTATTGCATTAGTGAATGCCATCCATAGTCATGACAAGGACAACAAGGTTATGCCAAAGGAAACCCCTACTCAACTCTTATATTCCATCCTATAGTAGAGGCATCCTTTCTTTGAGATTTGTCAGAGTCTGCTTGATGATAAGAGAAAAAGAATATTGAAGGAGTTGAAGCTTTTGAGGACCAAAACCCTGTAAATGGGGAGGTGTGATCCAAATTGGATCCTTGCCCAAAACATTTTGTAAAAATGTAATAAAATTGTGATAAACTTGTGATCATTATTTTTATTCTATTTCTTATTTTTTTGGAAAAATGGGAAGTGGAAATGAACCATGTGATGGTTGGTCTTACAAAGGCAATGCATTAAAATAATTAAGGTTGTAGAAAAGAGGGAAACCATGGGAAGATGCAAGGAGAAATAGGGAAGGACGATAGGAGAAGTTAGAACTCAAAGAGGGTAGGTTTCTTACATAGTTAACAACTTAACGAGAACTCTACAGAGTTCTCATTTTTTGGGGGGTCCAATTTTTTACCCCGTTTTTAAAAATGGTGCTACCGATAGCACCCCCTATCCCTTTTAGGTGGTTTTTCGATATTTTAAATTTTTCAATCCACAATGTTTACGCATTTTTTTTTTAATGCTTATTTTTCATCTATTTTCATTTTTTTTCAATTTTTTTTTTATTCAATGGTGTTTTTAGTCATTTTTCCATGCTTCTTTCAATCTTAAAAATATTTTTTACCATTTACTTTTTTGAAGTTACGATTTTTCATATAATTGTGTCTTCTTAATTAATTTATTGTTCCATACTTTTAAAATATAGTGGAAAACACCATTATTAACCCATTGTTTACGTTTACTTCAATACATAGAAAACAATTGTAGTTAAATAGCATTAATTTTTAATATTTAACAAAAAAATATAATTCATTTTTTTTATAAATTAAAAACTAAGAAAATTAAAAGAACTGAGATTAAAAAAAAATAATAAAATAATAAAAAAACAAATTTAGATAATAAAAAAGATCAAGGAGAAACTTAAAAAACTAAGAGGAAAAAACAAAACAAATATATAAACTAAGCTAAATC
>JASDQU010103090.1:410707-438223 GCA_032191745.1 Picea mariana | reverse complement strand
CTAAAAACTTTAGAAAAGTTTAAAAAACACAGAACAATTAAGAATATATATTAAAAAAAAACAAATTAACTAACTTAAACTAAAAAATTTAATACAAAATTAGAAAAAAAATAAAATAAAATAAAACTTAAAAAAAACTTGAAAAAAACTTAAAATTACAAAAAAAATAATGTTTTTATTAAAAAACTTAAAAATATGTAAAATTTTATGAAAAAACAAACAAATTAAAAAAAACATATGCACTGGTGATGGGAGGCCATGGGGGGTGATGTCAGGCATCACCCCAGCCCCTAGGGGCTAAGGCTTATCCCCTGGGGGATGGGGAGATGCCCAGAATCACCCCAGCCCCTAGGGGTTGGGGTTATGCCCGACATCGCCCCCACGACACCCATGACGCTCAACCAACATGGGCGTCGTGGATGTCATGGGGGGTTTTCAGGCATCACCCCATACCCCAGTGGCTAAGCCCTGGTGCCATGGGGTCAAGGCTTAGCCCGTGGGGGCTAGGGTGCTGCCGAGAATCGCCCTAGCCCCCAGGGGCTAAGACTTATCCCTGTGGGACTAGGGTTTAGCCCATGAGGGCTGGAGTGATACCCGACATCACCCCAGCCCCCACGGGCTAAGCCTTGGCCCCGTGGGACCAAGGATTAGCCCCTAGGGGTTGTGGTGATGCCGGGAATCGCCCCCCACGACACCCCAATAATATGTAGGTTTGTAATTTTTTTTTAGTTTTAATTTTAATTAAAATTTTATGTTATTTCAATTGCAAAATTGTATTTTTTGTTTTGTTTTGTTTTAAATGTTATTAAATTTGTTTATATTTGCTTTTTCTATTTTTTTACTTTAGTTTCAATTAAAATTGATACTTTTTGTATTGTAAAATTGCTTTTAATTTTCTTTTTAAATTTTGATTTTCTTTTTTTTTTAAATATGCTTAGAAGTTTATTTTAAAATTGGCTTTAAAATTTTCTTTTGATTATTTCGTTATTGATTTTATTAAAATTGTTTTGTTTTCATTTAAATATTGTTTTTAAAATATATATTTTTGAACTTTTTGTCTTTTATTTTAATTTTAAAGTTTTAGCTCAAGATTTTTTAATATTTTTTTATTTTAGATTTTTTTTTTGTTGCATTTTGTTTTTGTTTTTTTGCCTTTTTAAAGTATTTTGTATTTTTATTTATTTTTAAATTACATTTTAAAGGTTTTTTTAATAATTATTTTGTAAAAAATATATATAATTATATTTTAAATTATTGTTTTTGGATGAAAATTTTATTTATTTTTTTGTTTCTTTTTAGTTATTTTTCTTTTTCACATTGTTTTTTAATATTAGTTTTTTTTTTTTAATTGAATTTATAATATATTTTTTTAAATGTGTTTTTTGGTCATTTAAAAAAAAAATATTTGTCAAGATTTTGTTCTTTCTATTTATTTGTTTTTTAATGTAAATTAAAAAAATAAAAAATAAAATTTGTAAATAAATTTTCAAGGGACAATTTGGAGTCCAATTTTGGGTTGTTTATTTACATAGGGTTTGGTTGTCAATATCACAATTTCAATTAGGTTGTAAATAAGTATGATTTTCACGTTTAGGAAAAAACATTTTTTTATGTAGCATCACTTTTTGATTTAGGTGTTGATTTTAAGGTTTTTCTGAGCTACTGTCTGAGTTTCTTAGGCCATGTTCGAAAAATGTTGTAATTTTGACCACGTTTAAAAAAATGGTGCTACCGGTAGCACCACTTTCTGATTTGGGGATTGATTTTCATGTTTTTAACGCAAAAATATGGGTTTTAAGGGCCAGAGTTCTCGTTTTGAGGTCACGGTTCTCGTTAAGTTGATAACTATGTCAAGATAGATTTAATGTGCATGTTCACTCTAAGAGAAGTTGTCTATGATCCATGGCCTGTTGTAATGTTGGTTTCAGAGTGAGTAACAATACACATAGTTTGTGTATAGTTCACCCATTTTCAATTTCTCGTCATCATAATAAAAATCCCATTTAAACATCAATATCTATAATTTAATGAATTATGTTCTTTGGGTTATTTTTCTATGAGTTACAGTGATATATACACTCTCCATTGAGGTATATTTTCATCCTGTAACACTCGTTCACGTAATTTATTGTTGGTTCGGTGTTTTATTTTTCCCACTTGATGTACACATCAATTTTTTCTCACTAGACATTTTATCCTTTGTCAGGTCATGTTGTTTAATACTTGGGAGAATTCATAGATGCTTGGGATAATTTAGAAACCCTGATATATTTTTATCTGATGTCATGTGCCTAAAATCACTCCTGGTCATTTTTATCTCATGACAAGTGCCTAAAATCTCCCTGGGAATTTTTCTCCATTGTCGAATGACTAAATTTGTCCACTGAGGATATTTCCTCATTGTTTGGTTGTGTAAAAGATTTTTTGGTTAGCTCGCATGAGTTTAGAGGGAGTTTTGGGTTTTTAAATAGTCGATTTGCTTAACAATATGATGCAGACCCCCCTTCTCTCCTCGGGGCTTCTCGACCTCTCGGTCAAGGATCATTATTTATATTTAAGCTAGATCATCTCCTCGGAACCTTGCTAGTCTCAGACTCAATCAACCACATGCCTTGTTATCACCTTCAGGGTTTTCTTAGCCACGATCTAATCATTACCAAATTCTCCATCGATCGACACTTCACAAAAATTGCAGGCTACCAACGTACTCATTCTTTATCGGAGAGCCCTGTCCCCGCAATCGGAAGAGTACTCACCCAACCTCCTTTAAATAGTGGTCATTGATCCCCTACCTCGACAAGATCAACAGTCCTAGCAAATTACGGGCTGCAAAATAGCACGCTCGCTAATTTTTCCTCCACTCCCTGTAATGATTCCTCACCGTCGATTATGCATTCACATATCGATGGTCAAGATCCACTTCGGGACTCCATAGTTCGGATGCCTCAACTTTCCCCACACTCGCTTCCTCCCAGAGTACTTTCACCTAGAGTTCACGATCCATTGACACACATCTCCTGTAGATCAACGACTATGGTTAACTCTGGCTCTTTGGGCTTCGGGAGCTTCAAACTCTTTGCACTTACTTTCTCTTGAGGTACTTCCACCTGAAGTACAAGATCTATTGACACATGTCCCTCTAGATCCAATGGCCTCTATCCACTTCAAATCTTCGAGCTTCGAGAGTTTCAACCTCCTTCACACTGACTCCTCCCAGAGTGATTTCTCCCGAAGACGACAGATTCTCACCACGTGTCCTCCGTAATGGATGGTTGTGATCTGCTTTGTCCTTCAGGACTTCAAGGGTTTTTCACTCTTCACACTTGGAATCCTCTAAAGTGAATTTTTCCAAAGTATCAAATCTATCGACATGTATCTCCTGACAACCAACGACCTAGATATACTTCGGCCTTTAGCTCTTCGATGATTTCTCTTTTTCCTTATCCACAAAAATTCTGAAGTACTATTTCTCCAGAGTTATGGATCTTCCTCCACCTGTCCCTCTGGACAAGTGATGGTCCCTGGCCTCTTCAGGACTTAGACAAACACTTGCTCCTATGTGCACACAGAGACTTAAAACTCACGCACCTTTCCTAGATCCAACAATCTAGAATGATCCCACTCCCTCTTGGATAGATCTTAGTCGATGGTTGGTGAAACCTTCGGAGCTTTACTCCCTTTGAATATTTCTCGCTGCTATATTTCCTGAGATTTATCTCTTGGACCCTTCGACTCCTTAGAGGGTTACTTCAATGCTAAGTTGAAATTCAATTATGTGCACTCCTTGCAGCAGACTCTTACACAACAATTAGCTTTTTGTGGGCGACTGTGCACACCTTGCAGCAGTCCCTTTGCACTCCTTGCAAATGAAATTTTCACTATCTCTTCAAGGTTTATGAGTTGAAGCAGACTCTGTCAACGCACTCCTTGCAGACTGTCCTTTCATGAACTCAACGAAGAGAACCAATCAAAACTTACTCAAACACTTCACAGTTTCATATACTCAACAACATGACTCATTCATTCATGAAAACAAAATAACACGGAATTGTAAAAAATAGTGACACCATGCATTTGGATTAATTTTCCTCTGTTATATTCATTCAAATGTAAATGGATACAGTTATGATAAAGCAAGAACTAAAAATTTAGCAACAACTAAATCTCAACAATCTCCTACTAATTTGCAGCAGCCTCATTCGGGGATACAAAACTATTATAAAAACAGGATCATGGAGCAATAAAATAAAACAAATGCAGAAACAAAACACAGAAGATACATAGTACAATAGAGACACAGATTTGCGTGGTTCATCCAGTGTGGGCTACATCCACTAGAGAAATTGCCAGGTCTTTCCTTTATTATTATCCAGCAAATGAAGGGATACAACCTACAACAAACCCATTGTAACTTCCTCTTATTTCTCTCACAGTCTCCTATCTCATAATACAATATTCACCATAATGCATAGCCACAATACATTTCCCTCATAACAGAGGGTTTCTTTCTAGGGAAAAAAACCCTAACATAATTTCTACCTTTAGATCGGCGACCTTATAATGAACGGTCCATATTTACAATTAAATTACAATATACATTTACAAGGCAATTTATCCTTCCGAGGCTTCACCCCCGAACCCCCACTGGGGCCCCTCTTGCCCTCGGACCCCACAGAGGGGGTAACCCCCCTCTGCACTCCCCTGTGTGGAAGAGTGTACATACTTCTGGGGTGTAAATACTTCATGGGGTATAAACACAGCTGAAAAATAAAATACCTCTTAATCAAGAAGATAATTAGGATCCACAACCAACCAAAAAAAAAAAACCTCTATTTATCCTAGAGGAATCCTAGGTTTCCCCCCCGACTACTCGTCTATGTGAGAAAAAAAACTATCTGCTACTTAATTTATTTTACATTAAAGTCTAGGAGTGAAACTCCCAGATCACTCATGATCATTTAGCTCCCAAGCATTTGATCTTCTTCAATTTTTCAATCAATTCCAAAAATATTGACAGGAAACACCAGTGTTTAAGATTCCAAAATAATTCAGAAGGCGTGTTATGGTGTTGAGTTGTCCCTCCACATGTGCTTGTTGGTGATGCTCCTACATCATACTCCCCTGGAAAAAAAATCATGAAATCCTATCCATGAGCTCCTACACTGACTTTCCATGCTTCTGGATATCAGCTTCATTTTCCCAAATAGCATCTTCTATCGGGTGTCCCTTCCACCTGACCAAATATTTAAAATAGGCCTTCCTCCTGGTCTTCTTTCCAATCCTCTGATCAACGATCTTATCCATCTATGGATTTTCTGCTACAAGCATTTTATTTTCCCACTGGATCTCTTTCTGAACATTTTTTTCTCCTGCTTCATCTTCCCTGTAAGGATACAGGTCTGATATGTTGAATATGGCTTATATTCCCACATCATCTAGCAACTCAATCTCATAGGAATTTGCATCAAACTTCCTTAAGATCTTACATGGCCCTATCTTCTTCATCTTCAACTTGTTATATGTTCCCCTAGGGAACCTTTCTTTCTTGAGGTGTTCCAGAACCTGATCTCCTACTTCAAATTGAAGCTCTCTGCAATGCTAATCAACTTTTCACTTGTACTCTTGGCTAGAGTTTTGTAACTGCTCTCTGATATAGCTATGGAGCTTCCTCATTTCTGTAGAAAAATATTCTTCTCTAGCACCTTTGAACTCACTCTGTTCCATGTCTCTTAACTCAGATACTCCTCTTGGTTGCATCCCATATAGTATTTGGAATGGGCTCTTTTCAGTGCTCCTGTTTGGTGAGTCATTGTATGCAAAGACGACTTGTGGTAGAATTTGATCCCACTGACTATGATGCTTAGTGACCAGACTCCTTAATAAGTTTCCTAAACTTATGTTCACCACCTCAGCCTGTCCATATGTCTGAGGGTGATAAGCCAAGCTGAAGGACAAATTTGTCACCAACTTCTTCCACAGTCTTCTCCAGAAATGACCAATGAATTTGGTGTCTCGATCTGAGACAACAATTTTGGGTAATCCATGAAGTCAAACAACTTCCTTGAAAATTAAATTTGTAACATGTGTTGCCTCACTAGTCTTCTGGCATGGGATAAGTGTGTCATTTTTTAGAATCTATCCACCACCACAAATATGGAATCACATCCTCTTTGTGTTCTTGGCAGTCCCAACACAAAATCCATGCTTATTGCATCCCAAGGCCTCTCTGGTACTGGCAATGGCAGATACAATCCAGTGTTCTGTCTTTTTCCTTTTGCATGTTGGAAGATTCCACATTTGTTTACAAACTTTATCACTTATGTCCTCATACCTAGACAATAATATGAATTGCTCAATTGTGCAAATGTTTTATCATGGCCAAAATGTCTAGTCAATCCTCCACTATGATTTTCCTTCAGAAGGTTATCCCTCATTGAGCATTTTGGTATGCATAGTTGATTTCCCTTTAGCAACAATCCCTCTTGAACCATATAGTCTTTCCACTGGCTTTTGTCTATCAGCACAAGATTTTCACATGCTTTGTATGCTTCCTTGAAGTCTGGATCATCACTGTACATTTCCTTAAGGTGTTCAAACCCTAAGGTATTCACTTGAAACTCCTACAAAATCAAACATCTCCTGCTTAAGGCATTAGTAACTTTGTTAACATTTCTAGAAATATGTTTTATGATGAAATTAAAATTCTGCATAAACTCAATCCACTTTGCATGTCTCTGATTCAATTTTTCCTCTCTGGTTATGAATTGTAAATCCTATTTATCGCTATACAAGACAAATTCCTTTGGAACAAGGTAGTGTCTCCATTTCTTCAAGGCTTGAATTATGGCATAAAACTCATTGTCATATGTGGATTACTTTCTCCTAGTCTCGTTCAACTTCTCACTAAAATATGCAACAAGCTTATTATCTTGGCTCAAAACTGCTCCAATTGTAACTCCACTTGCATCACATCTCACTTGAAATGTCTTCCCAAAATTTGGCAAGACCATAATTTGTCATTCTATTATCTTCTCGTTAAATATATTGAAGCTCTTCTCGGCTTCTTCTATCCATTTAAAATACATGTGCCTCTTCTTCATGGTATCCATCGTTGGTTCACAAATTCCACTAAAATCTCTAATGAAATTCCTGTAAAAACTCACTAATCCATGGAATCTTCTTGCTTCAAACATACTCCTTGGTGATGGCCATTCTTTGATTGCTTTCACCTTCTCTGGATCCATCTTCAATTCATTTGAATAGATCACAAAACCCAAGTAAATGAGTTCAATCTTCATAAAATAGTACTTATTCAGGTTTATCAACAACTTCTCCTATTGTAGTCTCCTCATCACTAATGTCAGATGTGTCAAATTATCTTCTTTAGTTTTGCTAAATACCAGTATATCATCCAGATATACAACCAAAAACTTACCAATTAAATCCTTCAATACTTCATTCATCAGTCTCATAAAGGTACTTGGGGAATTTGTTAATCCAAATGGCATAACAACCCACTCATACAACCTTTCATTTGTCTTAAAGGTTCTCTTCCACTCATCACCTTCTCTCATTCTTATCTGGTGATATCCAATTTTCAAATATATCTTTGAAAAAAAATGCGCTCCACTTAAACAGTCCATTAAGTCATCCATTCTTGGAAAAGGAAATCTATACCCGATGGTGATCTTGTTTATGGATCTCGAGTCTGTACACATTCTCCATCCTCCATCCTTCTTTGGACTCAACACAGTTGGTACTGCACATGGACTCAAGATTTCTGTCACCAAACCTTTGTCTAATAAATCCTGGACTTGTTTTCTTACCTCCTCATTCTCTTGAGGTGTCAATCAGTGCGTTGCTTTGTTCGGAAGACTTATCCTGGTATAAAATCAATATGATGGATGATACTTCTGATGGGTGGCAATGAGTTAGGAAACTCATCCACTACTATGTCAGCAAAATTCTCTAGTAGCTCCTGAACTTCTTTAGGAAAATCATCCATAGAAGTACTTGTAAGGAAAACTCTGGGTTTCATCGTCACAACAAACTACATCTCTTGTTCCTTCTTGACCTCACTTAGGAGTTCCTTCCCACTCATGAAAAGTATGGTTGTGTTGGCTTCTTCTTTTACTTTTTTTTCCTCTATTGGAAGCAACATGTGTGTCCTACCATTCTTCTCCAAGGTGTAAGTATTTTTTCTCCCATCATGAATGAAATTTCCATCAAACTGCCATGGTCTTCCCAACAAAACATGACATACATCCATGGAAATTACATCACACAGAATCTCATCTCTATATCCACCTATTTTAAATTGAGCAAGGCATTGTTTAATTACCATCACCTAGTGTCCTTTTTACAACCATGAGACTTTATATGGCCTTGGATGTGCAGTTGTCTCCAGCTCCAATTTCTCCACCATCTATATAGATACTAATTTATCAGTTCTCCCACTGTCAATTATCACCTATACTTTGTCTTTAGTCTTGCAATTTGTCATGAATAAATTGTTCCTCTGCATTGGTTTTTCAACTTCTAGCTCTGGCTTCAAGAGAACCTTCCTCAACATCAGAGATCTTCCATCTTCTTCTCCATCTGCTTCAACATTCATATTCTGAGCTTCTGAAATTTGAGCTTCACCTCCTTCTTTCTTTCTCTTGGGACATTCCTAAGACATGTGTCCCATATTTCCACAGGCATAACATCTTATCTCTCATCCTCTACTTCTTCTTCTTCCTCTAGAAGACCTTATTCCACCACTTTGTCTCCCTCTAGAACTACCTCCTCTTTCTGAGTGACTGTATGGTTTCTTTATCTCGTATTTGGTTTTATGTACCTTGTCATGGGAAGATCCCTTGCCTTTGTTCAGGATTCTACTTTTGCCTCTCTGACTATGTTTTCTGTCCAACTTCTCCTATGTTTTTAGTGAAATCTAATAACCATCCTCTAATGTCCTTACCGACATCATGTTGATCTCATCCTGGATCTCATATCTCAAGCCATTTATATATCTGGCAACCTTTTCTTCATATTTATATCTTTGTCTAGTCCTGATATTAAACTTGTAGAACTCCTCTATGTATTCTTTCATTGTCATACCCTTCTGTCTCAGGTTCTGCAACTTCCTAAATAAATTGATCTGATAATCTTTGGGCATGAATTTAGCCTTCATCTTGGCTACCATTCTATCCCAATTCTTTATCTTATGCTTTCCTTTGTTTCTCCTCTCAATCTATAGTTCATCCCACCACAGTGTTGCATTTCCTTTTAGTTTGGTGATAACATGTATCACCTTCTTCTCCTCATCGACATCTTCATAGTCGAAATATTTATCCATGGACGTTATCCAATCGAGCAATTCTTCAGCATCCAAGTTGCCTCCATACATTGGTATGTCTATATTTTCTCTAGCTCCCAATTTAACAACCACTCTCAGCAAGCGTTCCTCAAAAACATTTTCCCCTGTAACTTCTTTAACTTCTATTTCTTCACTTTATGCCTCACTCATGTCCCCGGCATCAGGTGCTCTCCTCTTTGTTGCCTCCATCGCCTCTAATATTGCATGAATCTATCTCATTTCCCTTTCTACAACATGATTGTCTATAGGTGGCTCCACACATCTCCTCAGTGGGATCGTGTTGATTGTTTCTCACACACAAAGTACAACTTCAAGTTGTTTTTCGTTACCCGAAAACAATTTCACGCTCTGATACCACTTGATGCAAGCCCCCCTTCTCTCCTTGGGCTGCTCCACCTCTTGGTCAAGGATCATTAGTTATACTCAAGCTGGATCAGATCCTCACAACCTTGCTGGTCTCAAACTCAATCAACCACAAGCCTTGTTATCATCTTCAGGGTTTTCATGACCACGATCTAATCGTTGCCAACTTCTCTGTCGATTGGTAGTTCACATAAATTAAGGGCTTCCAACGTACTCACTCTTTATCAGAGATCCTTGTCCCCACAATCAACAAAGTGCTTGCCCAACCTCCTTTAAACCATGGTCGTTGATCTTGTGTTTCAACAAGATCAATGATCTTATCAAATTGTGGGTTGTGAACTAGCGCGCTCGCTAAATTTTCCTCCACTCCCCTCAATGATTCCTCCATTGATTTTTCGTTCTCAGCTCAACAGTCAATATCCACTTTGGGACTCCACAGTTTGGAAGCCTCAACTTTCCCTACACTCACTTCCTCCCGGAGTGATTTCACTGGGATTTCACGATCTGTTAACATGCATCTCCTGCAGATCAACAACTATGGTTAACTCTCCACACTTGCTTCCTCTCAAGGTACTTCCACAATAAGTACAATATATTTTGACACATGTCCCTCTGGATCTTATGACCACTATCCACTTTGACTCTTTGGGGTTTGGGAGTTTCAACCTCCTGTGCATTCGCTCCTCCTAAATTGATTTCGCCCGAAGATGATGGATTCCCACCACATGTTCTCCACAATGGATGGTTGCAATCTACTTTGGTCTTGAGGACTTCAAGGGTTTGTCACCCTCTACACTTGGAATACTCTGAAGTGAATTTTCCTGAAGTCTCATATCTGTCGACACATATCTCTTGGAAACCAACGACCTAGATATACTTTGGCTTTCGGCTCTTCGGTGATTTCTCTTTCTCCTTATCCACAAAACTTCCGAAGTAATTTTTCTTCAGAGTTATGGATATTCCACCACCTGTCCCTCTAGATGATGGATGGTCCCTGGCCTCTTCAGGACTTTGGTGAATACTCTCTCCTATGTGCACACAGAGACGTAAAACTCATGCCCCTTTCCCATATTCAACGATTTGGAATGATCCCACTCCCTCCTGGATGGATCTTAGTCGATGGTTTGTGAAACCTTTGGAGCTTCACTCCCTTTGAAGATTTCTCACTGCTATCTCTCCTGAGATTTATCTCTTGGACCATTTGAATCCTTAGAGGGTTACTTAGATGCTTAGTCAAACTTTGATTTCATGTGCTCCTTGCAACATACTCTTATGCAAGACTTAGCTTCTTCCAGACGATTGTGCATGCCTTGCAGTAGTCCCTTTGCACTCCTTTCAAATGAAAGTTTCAATATCTCTTTTGGGTTTATGATTCTAAGAAGACTCTTTCAACGCACTCCTTGCGGACTGTATGCACACCTTGCATGAACTCAACAAAGAGAACCAATCGAAACTTACTCAAACACTTCACAATTTCATATGCTCAACAACATGAATCATTCATTAATGAAAACAAAATAACAAGGAATTGTAAACAGTAGTGACACCATGCATTTGGATCAATTTTTCTTTGTTATATTCATTCAAATGTAAATGGATACAGTTATGATAAAACAAGAACTAAAAATTCAGCAACAACTAAATTCAGCAATCTCCTACTAATTTGCAGCAGCCTCATTCGGGCATACAAAACCTTTATTTATTCTAGAGGGATCCTAGGGTTCCCCCTCGAATACTCGTCTACTCAAGAAAAAAAAACTAACTGCTACTTAATTTCTGTTATTTTAAAGTCTAGGAGTGAAACTCCTAGATCACTCGTTATCATTTAGCTCCCAAGTGTTTTATCTTCTTCAGTTTTTCAATCAATTCCAAAAAGATTGAAAGGAAACGTTAGCGTTTAAGATTCCAAAATAATTCAAAAGGCACATTATGGTGCTGATTTGTCACTCCACATGTTCTTGTTGGCGATGCTCCTGCATCACAATAAAACCTCAGCATCACCAACCTGTTTCATTTAATTTTAAGCATGTACATTGATTACTCTTTAATGTTGAGTGGTGCAATAAATTGATTTTGCATCTTTGTTGATGAGATAGATAGGCCATAAACCCACCATTTACAGATCATGAACCCTCACCAAGAGGCATTTCCCCTAATATTTGAATGTAGGTTCCATTAATATGTTTCACACATAGTGGATGGGTCTTAAGGCCTTGACCATAGGCATGGTAGAGAAAAAACATCCTCAATCCCTTGTCATTAGTTGGGGAGGGATACAATGTTCTTAAGCCCTAAATATAGCTTCTCTCACTTAAGTGTAATAAACATTTCATCTAACCTCCACATGGGAGAATGGATGGTTTGTGGGGCCTTGACCATCATCAAAGATAAAAAAAAATAGTGTATTGGGATCTTATTCAGGATTCTTAAGATCAAGAACCTTGAACAAGTAATCAAATAAGTGTCAAGGCATAAATAGGGTCACAAGGGTCACAATGGCCTTAATACCTATTAAATATAATTGATCTTGAGCACCATGAACAACACCTAAGATCCATGACATGATCCCTATTTAGGGATTCTTTGAAATCTTAGTTGAATATGGGCATCAAGATCAGGCCTTTTGTAGCATGGATGGATGTCGATTCCATGACCATAGTCATGAGAGGGAAAATAGAGCCTCTATCCCTAAACCTTACTTCTCAGTATAAATCACCATGGACCAATCCTTAAACCTCCACATTTGACCTCTCTTGGTTAGAAACCACCTCTAAGGGTGCTATGGGTAACGTCACTAGGTTAGTTGTTAACCAAGAATGTGTCTAGAGGTCTATCCAAGACCACAATATGAGAATAATGGGTCTTGTTCCATAAAGCATGCTTTTCAAGATCAATTTCCATGAGAAATGCATACTAACCATAAATCTTCTACAGATATAGTGTTGAGTGCATCCTAAAATGACAACAAAAGACCCTTGTACAATATATCTAGCTTAATAAAGGGATATAGGTTCCATCATTAAACCATAACACATTTCCTTAGTGAGGTTTGTCTCAGTCCCACACCATGCATCATTCTTCAAGGCATGGTTGGTTTTGTTTAACATTCAAGTAGGATATGAAATCCATGGGTAGGTTTTTTGCACTAGAAATTGTCTTTGAGGTATAAACATGGTCAGGGGGGAACAAGGGGCTTACACCCTAGATGAATGTATTCTAGAGCTCTAGCACTATGGTTAGGGGAGAAAAAAACTTGGGCTTTAGGCCTTAGATGTCACTTATTATTCTCAATCACCATTAACAACACGTACAACCAAAACACAAATCCTCTCTAAGGATATTTTTCCATCAATATTGGATATGGATGCCATTAGGATATTTTTCACACCATGGGTCATAGGGCCTTGAACATGGTTGAGGAAGAAAAATAAGTTCCTCGATATATTATTGAACTTCTTAGACTAAAGAGTCTTGAACAATTCCTCATACCAACAAATGAGTCCTCTAAGTGGGATATGGGATATGGGTGCCATTAATTGGTTTTGGGAATTAATGATGGGTCTAGGGGGTGATACCATGGCTGAAATGGAAAACAATAATTACATAGGAAAAAAAACCTTCTAGGCCTAAATCATTGTGAACTAGAATTTCAACCACAACACATGCCCTCTCTATGGGGTATTTTATCCCCATGTGCTATTCCATACACCATTGGGCGGTTTTCACAAAGGGAACGGGCCAAGTAGAATTATACCCAGGAGAGGAAAATAGGGTCTAATGTTAAACCTTTTCTTATGAAACATAGGCCCTAAAATAAGGCATTATGCTAGTGGTGATGGAAAGTTTTCAAAGTTATGAATATATGTAATAAAAATGTATGCACATCCTTGTAAATTCAAAAACAAATGACAGGATGATCACTTTTCCTCTACATGTTGGATGAGTTTACTGTTTTGGTTTTAGCTTCAGAATGATAAACCCAGTGGTTTAGGTTGCATAAATAAAAACACATCCATTTTCCCATATCCATGTTCTTATCTTCATTTTCAAATATGCTTTTAACTATGATCCACATAATCATTGCTAATGAAATTGTACATACTTATAGAGATTTGTAGCATATTTTAAATATATATTTTTTAAAGAAAAAATATTGTTTTCTATTTTTCATTGATTCTTATTTTTACATATATCATAATTCTAAAATTTCAATTGGGTTTATCTTGGGTGGTTGTGAGGAATGTTTGTTATCCTCCCCACATTTGATTTTGATAGGTGACATGTTGAGCTCATAATTAGTATATTTTTGTAATGACTTCGAACCTAAAATAAGTAGATCTTATATTTATTGCATAACTTTTTATGTTCGACAACACAACTATTCCAGCATAGGATGAACACCTTCAGTAACCACTCACACAAATAGATCAAAAATCAACACACTGATGTTTTAATGTGGTAAAACCCCTGTGAGGAAACTTCCATGACCCTGACTAATGTGGCCACTTGGGGAAATTTGTTAATGCAAAAGAAAAATATTACAGAGACATTTACAATATATTTTCTCATAATCGATCATCGACAAATGAACCTCCCTATTATTTAAATAGAGTTCATGGACCAATTGGGTGTTAAGTCATGAATCAATGTATCCATTAAGATTGAGAAGAATATGAACCATCAGATCACTCTCTGTTGGGAACATATCATGACCATCATATTTCCTAACTACAAATGCATACTCGTGCATACTAAAGAAACACACTAAGAAAAACATGTTTACCTAATGATACATTAGACCAAGTTGATCTTAATTAACTCCTAAGTGTCTAAATATCCTAATATCCCCCATTAAGAACAACTTGGAATAATATTGAAGGATTTACAAAGGTGACAAAATAGGAGAAAAAAGGAGGAATTAGAGCCTATCACTCCTTAATGACAACTTCTTGAACTCCTAACATAGATCAAAGATTGGAAAACTTTGCTTCTGTAAGAGACTTTCTGAAAATGTCTGCAACTTTGACCTTCTGTAGGGAAAAAGAGAACTTCAATAACTAAATCATGAATGAGATTTTTTATCAAGTTCATGTGTATCTTGATGTGTTTTTTGCACTGATGTTGAACTAGGTCTTTGGTGAGCTTGATAGAACTCTAATTGTCACACTAAAGGCTAGTCAGATGTTGTTGCTCGAATCCAAACTATGAAAGGATCTATCAAATAAAAAAGGATTCCTGAATTGAATTAACTATTAATCGGTACTCTACTTCTATTGAAGAAAGAGAAATATCATGTTGTTTCTTACAGGCCCAAGTGACAGGTCCTGAACCAAGGCTGAAAACAAAACCTACGGTAGAATTTTGATCATCGGGGTCATTGTCCCATTATTAATCAATGAAACCAACCAATAAAGGAGTCCCCCCTGAAATGTAATGTATCCAGAACTGAACTGTACCCCGAACATACCGAAGTGTTCTTTTGGCTACTTTCCAATGGATTTCATGGGGTGTTTGCATATATCAGGAAACAAGAACAACAACAAAGGAAATATTAGGATGGGTATGAGTCAAGTAAAATAGGCTACCAACTAACTCATGGTACAAAGTGGCATCACCTGTGGGAGAAGTGTAGGTAGAAACAAGTTTGACTCCAAACTAGAAGGGAGAAGGGGCTAGTTTACAATCTTCCATGTGAAATTGACAAAGAAGGTCACAAGCATACTTAGAGAAGGAAATAAAAATTGCTTCCTTGGTTTGCAAAACTTGGAGGCCAAGGAAATAGTGTGAAACTCCTAAGTCTCTCATTTCAAATTTCTTCTTAAGGCTAGTTTTCACATGGTTTAAAAGTTTCGGGTCACTACTAATGAGGATAACATCATCAACATAAAGAATAAGGATTATGAGATGGCATCCAACTTTTTTGGTATATAAATTAGGATCAAAATGAAATATAGAAAAGACGTTGTCAAGAAGAAAGTTTTCCATTTTGGCATGCCAATCTCGGGGAGCTTTATTAAGACCATAAAGAGATTTATTAAGGTGAAAAACAAGGCTAGAGTCATTTTAGACATATCCAAGAGATTTTTCCATGTATATTTCTTTTTGCAAATCCCCATGCAAGAAGGAAGATTTGGCATCCATATGATGGACCTCCCATTTATGTGAGGTAGAAAGGGAAAGAACAAGGAGGATGGAATTCATTTTGGCTACAAGGGAAAAGGTTTCATTATAGTCAATTCCTTCAACTTGGGAAAATCCTTTTGCAACTAACCAAGCCTTGTGTCTTTCAACACTTCCATATGATTCATAATTAGTTCTATAGACCCATTTACATCTAATATGTTTTCTTCCATTCAAAAGAGGTACAAGATCCCAAGTATCATTTTCCATTAAAGAATGATACTCTTCATTCATTGATGTATCCCAATATGGATGACCTGAAGCTTCTACAAATGTCTCTGGATCATGAGTTTCTAAAACTTGATCCAAAAGAGAAGAGGCTTATTGGACCTTTGAACATTTATGGTGTTTATCTGAAATATCAGTGACAACATCATTAGTTACTTCTCATGTTGAATGGACCCATATATGGAGCGATGGTGCTAATGCATGTTCAGATTCAATGGAATCATCTAGAGGAAGGTGAGCACGTGTATTTCTAGCCTCACTATCATCATATGAAGAATAATAAGAAGAAGAAACCAAAATAGGAATAGTATATGGCACAAACATCGAAGATGACTCACGTGATGAAGAAGACAGAAACTTCGAATTAGGCTCATAGGCCAAGATATTTTAATCAAATTTAACATTTCTTCTAATAATAATTTCATTACAATGTGGTTGAAGAAGTCTGTAATCTTTGACATCTTCAGAATAACCAACATATACACACTTTTGACTTTTAGGATGCAATGGTTTCCTTTTTTCATCAAGAATGTGAACCCATGCTACATTTCCAAATACATGGAAGTGACTTACATATATCTTACATTTATTCCATGCTTCTTCTGGTGTTATATTTTTAAGATCCTTTGTGGGAGTGTGATTTATTATGTAATTTGCACAGTTAATGGATTTCACCCAATACTATAGGCTCAATCCCTTAGATTGGATCATACAATTAGCCAATTATTTTAAAGTGTGGTCCTTTCACTTAGAAACACCATTCTATTGTGGTGTATATGGAACAGTGTGTTGCATTTAGATTCCCTATGCAATGCAATAACTTATAAAATTATTGTTCACATATTCGCTTCCATTATTTGTTCTTAACCTTTGAACTTGATGTCAATATTGTTTTTCTACAAGGTTCTTGGAGGTCAAAAACATGTCAAAAATTTATCTCTTAAGTTTTAGGAAGTAAACCCAAGTGTGCTTGTACAAGTCATCAATAAAATTTAAGAAACACTTGCACCCATAAAAAGAAAGAGAAAAAAGTGGACCACACAAGTCACTATGAACAAGTTGCAAAGGGGCTGAGGTGTGCCAAGAGGTACATTTGTGAAAACTATCATGATCATGATGTTTTCAGAGAATACAACCAGTAAAAACACCATCTCTGCATGAAACAAGAGGAAGACCAGTAACCATTTGTTGATTACATAGTTGTTGAAATGAGCAATAGTTTAGATGACCAAACAACTCATGCCAAAGTTTTCTCAATTCATAGCTATGAGAAAAAAAAAACTTATGGAAAAGATGATAACCCAACTTGTCAAACTTGTACAACCTGGTAATATCATCAACAATTCCATTTGCAGGAACATGTTGAGGATCTTTTAGGTCCTTGATTACAACTTGGTGAGGTGAAAACTCTATGGTTTTACCTTCACCTACATGAGTGATTTGATGTACTAATATAAGTTTGCAGGAAAGACTTGGAACACATAATACATCATTAAAATCACCATTATATACCTGAACTGTTCCAAATCCTACAACACTAAGAGATCTATCATCACCAACAAATATCTTCATGGTGTTATATTCATTTAGAGAAGAAAATATGGATTTATCTTTATCCATATGATAAGATGTTCCAAAATCAATAAGCCACTCATTAGAATAAGAAGTAAAAGTTGAATTGAAGGAGAAACAATAAGAAAAAAGTGCATGTTCATGAGAAGAAGAAGAATAAGTAGAATCAATATTATTGTTCTGCTTCTTCATCGTTGCTTCTAAAGCTATCATGTTCTTAAGACATTTGGACTCATCATGACCATGTTTCCCACAAAATTTGCAATGTCTCGCATTATTCTTACTTTTATATTTTGCTCCTTTGTCACCATTAGGAGAGGAAGCTAGCTGAGAGGGTTTGGGACTCTTGCTTGCTTGTTGTTGTGGTGAGTATGCTTCTTATTGGGATTCTTGGGTTTATCTTTCTGTTGGGCCACTAAGGCTTTGTTGGTGGTACATGCAATGTTGATCACTCCAAGTTGCACAAGCTTAACTTTCTCTCTAACCAAATCATCACAAAAGGCCTCAAGAGAGGGATTTTTATAAGCAGTCCCTAGAGCTTCTCTGGTGGCATAGAAGATAGATACAAACACTGAATATGCACTACCAACCTTAGAAAAAATAATATATATGAAAAACTCTTCTTCCATATTTATGTTACATTCTTAACATAAAATTTTAAGTGTTTTGAACTTAGATAAATAATCTTCAATATAAGAAAAATCATTTGGAATTAAAATCATTATCTGATTTTCTATCTGGTGGGATCGAATAATATGGTGTTTACCAAACACAGATTCAAGTTTTTCCCAATCTTCATCAAGGTCATCAATTCCTTGAAGGTGAAACCTTAAATCAAGAGAGATGGACATTCCAATCATTATGTGTGCTTCATCATTCATATTTGACCATTTGATTTTATTTTCAACATCAGTAGCTTCTAGTTTTTTCCCCATGGTAATCCAGTACAATCCTTTACTTCTTAATAAATCCTCCATATGGTATTTGCATTGGAAGTAGTTGGTGTTGGTAAGAAAAATATCACTAGAAGAATCCATATTAAATATGCAGATAATACGGATTTTGAAAACGAAACTTATGGTCCGAATGGAAAAAATATATCTTGAAAAATTAGGCTATTTAACAAAAACGGCACTGAAAACGGACTTCAGATGTTAAAGTTATGCCCTTTTGAAAAAAATACATAAACAGTAACCAAAGAGGGACATGGAAAGTAGAAGTTGGTACACGTGGTGATACTCCTCCTAGTTGTACCTATAAGATCAATTTTAAAAGGTTACTTATGAAGAGTCTCACTTTTATAGAACATGTGTCACTTTTTCAATGAAGTTACTTTACAAATGAAAGTTGCACGCAAAAAATAACTTAAAAGAAAATATTTAAAGTTATTTAATAGTGATTCAATTTTATAGCTTAAGTGAAATGCACTTTGAAAAAGTAACAAAAGAGAGACTTGAACTCAAGACCTCTTACTAAGTAAAGTAACTTTTAACCAAGTGAGCTAGTGAAAAACACATTATATTGTTTATAAGGAGGATTGATGTTGTTGTTGAAGACAACATTGGAGAGTGTGCTCATAAAAAACTCTTTTCACACAAGAAAACAATTTCTATTCTCGATGATAACAATGGTTATATCTTGGTTAGCTTACCCAAAAAATGCAGATTTCCCTCTATAACTGATTCACCAAGTTCACATAGAGTGCACGACAAAGAGCATACGTAGATAGGAAAACCTTTTCTGATCTATTTTTGATTTGTCGAGATCACACAGGGCGTGGAGAAAAGAGCATATGCAGATCCAAAAGAGTAGCAACCTAGAAATAAAAAATAGAAAACCAAAATAAAATTGAAATAACAACTCTGCAAAAACTTAAAAGGGCGTATCCAAGATTTATACATCCGGATCTGACTTAAATGATTGTATCTTGGGTAAAAGGAAACCTTTTTCAAGTGAAACGAAAATCATTCCTAATTGAAACACTTTAAACCTCTAAATTCTAATTTCCGTGAAAATAAATTTAAATTAAATTACTATCCCAATGAGGCGGACGCTTTATTTTCACGCATAGCATCTGAATCATCATTTCCTTTGTATACAAAATGGGGGCCTCAAACATTCTCGACAATTTTTTCATCCCGTAAACATCTTCCCTATGTCTCACTGCATTTGGTCTTTGGACATACTTTAAACAAAAATTTACGATTTCACTTTAATGATGGTTACTTAAAAACTAAAAAAAAAAACCGTTTAAACTACACCCCTTAAGTCTTGAAAATCGATCGACGAAGGTGGCAATGTGCATAAATTACATGGGATTTATGTATAAATCTTTAAAAGTAGATATCCATCTATGCGTAATATACCTATAGTGAAGGAATAATTTAGTGGAAATGTGTGAAATTTCCAACCAGACCAATACGTATAAACCATGCTGATGATTAGTATGAGACCAATATATATATATATATATATATATATATATATATATATATATATATATATATATATATATATATATACTCACAACTCCATTTTGAGTATGGAAGCGATTGAAAAAAGAGGAGTGTGGGATTTCCGGTATGGAACCAAAGCCAAATGCCTTCATTTTTGGAGCACTAAAGGGTGGAGGGTTTCTTCCATGGGGGTTAACCAGTGGTGTTGCCTTTTTGTAAGGCTTCGACTCACTTTGGTGTATTTCAGGTTTTTTAATGGTTTAACCGCTCCTACAACTCCTTTGTTGTCCTTTTATCATTTTAGTTAGCAGCCTTCCCCTTTCTTTCTCTCAAATGTTTGCAGTATCCCTTGTTTTTAGCTAAGTTGAACCGCCTTTTTTAGTAGATTTTTAGTGTTATTCTTGGAAACTGCACTGCCTTGAGGTCAATGGATAGGTCATTTTTCGTTGGAGAATGGGTGGCATAAGTTGTTAAATGATATTTTATCACATTTAAATCACACATTCATTATTATTCTCGGTAACTAGAATTATTCTGAAGTTCGTAGTTGAAACGATCCTAGTGGAGCCCAAGTGGATTACTTATGGCTCATCCATGGCAGGCGGGTATTGAATATGATGTAAGGGCACTAATGGGAGCTATGGATGAGGTTATTTGGCAAGAAGAGGGTGTCTTCACATTGATGGACTCATTGGGAGCACGTACCAAGTCTTTAAATCACACTTTAAGTGATTTGACTTCACCACAATCTCGTCCTCATAGTAGTATTATTGGTGGAGATCACTCATTTTCACACTTTCTCCTCGGCCTGTTTGATACACCTCTAGAGGTGGAGAACCTCTTGCCCATGTGTGGTCTAAGAGAGGAAGCTAGAGGCGCGAGCATCACAGGTTTTCAGAGAAAGGAGGGTAGAACCGTGGGTTCCTCTGAGGGTAGTCGTAGGCAGTGGAAGGCAAACAAGGTTGTTAAGTGGATGGTGCTAGGGTCCGATATCGATCTTGAGGAGACTTGTAGAATGGATTTATGTGGGCTAGTCGGAAGCATATCTTACAACAACTTGTGCAAGGTGTCTCTCCCTATCTCTGTTGAGCAGGATTGGGAACCTTTATTAGGATATACTCCAGAGATATTGTTTTTAACTAAAGGATGGTTGGGATTTATTTGTAAATCGCCTGAAGATGCTTTGCTTCTTCTATATAGTAGGTGGGTTATAGGTGGAATCAGCTTAATGCTAAAGCGTTGGTGGGTTTATTTTGACTCGATGACAAAATACCTCCAACTTCACCATTTGTGGGTTCTACTTCCTGGTTTACCCTTGCAACTTTGGAATGAAGGAGCTTTGGAGGCCATTAGGAACTCCTTGGGTAAATTTATTATGGTAGACAGAACAACGCTTTCCATGACGTCTAGGAAAGTTGGAAGGGTCTTGGTTGAACTGGATATTCATAACGCGCTTCCTAGAGTCATCGAGATAGAATGGAGGGGACGTCAGTTTCTCCAGTGACTAGACTATCTTGGCTTACCTTTCAGATGCAGTATTTTTCAGAGCATTGGACACTTGTGGCAAGATTTTATTGGTTTCCTCGAAGAAGAATAATTGGAGGACACAACTCTGCATAGAGATAATCATGACTCTTCTCCAGAATTTGGTTTCAATGGGACTAGGCCTTTTCACTTTGCTCTGGAAGATTCCAGTCAGTTGAATTCTATGGAATCACTTACAGGTAAGTTAAAATTTCATTGCCCCACACTTTATTCTTCTCTGTTGTTGTGGGAAAGGGATTCCCTGGATGCATTTGATTGGATAAATACTTCTACTTCCAAATTTGATGTGTTCATTGTGGTGGACAGGGGTATCAATCCCGTTGAAGTGGGTACAATAATTCATAAGGGTAGGGTTACCTTATTGATTAGTCTACTAGGCGATGAAACTATTACTTTATCAACGAATCTAGTAGAGTCAAGTGATAAGTTACATCCATCTGTTCCTTCACTAGACTTTACTCCTCCTAGTCAGTCGATTATTCCTTCATATTCTCCCTGTCCTCAGATGGGAATTTCCACATCTCTATCAGGTTATCGTGAACTGAAAGAGGCTGACACCTCTCTAAGTGCAGTTCTAGACTCCTTAATTCCCTTTATTCGTGACTCAACCACTATTGTTCAACTGCTTGTTTTTTTGGGCAGCTATGTTTTAGATTATTCTGCTTGTGGTGGGGAGGCTAGCTCTTCACGCCCACATACTGAAGGGGCAAGGAAAGAGTTCGCTTGGTATAGGGGACTGTGTATCGAATACTCATCGGTTAAGGCCAAGAGTGCACGAAACAAATCAGTGGTTTCAAACACCTTGCAAATTGATTCTTGTCCACCTTCCACTGACATTGGGGCACTTAGAGAAATGAAAGCCATGGCATGGGAGAAATAATGTTATTTCTCTCCTTAAACCTTAGGGGGGATGGGGGCACCCTAAAATCAGCCTCTGTTTGTCCTGTTCTAGATAGAACCCATCCTCAAATTGTTTTCTTATAGGAAACCTTGGTTCATGCTTAGAAAGCCAGAATCTTCATGCATGTTTTTCGACCTACCTGGGTTAGTTGTGTTGTTAATTTGGTTGGAAATTTAGGTGGTTTATTGGTCACGCGGGACCCAAAAAAAAATTATTTGGTTCCTTACCTTTCCTGTGGTGTAATTTTGTTGACAAGGATTTGTATCGCTAGCAAAAAGGAGATTTCCTTGCTAAATATCTATGGTCCTTGCATGGAGCGGAAAACATTTTGGAACCTTGTGGAAGATTCTAGATTGTTATTTAAAAAAAAATTATTATTGAAGGGGATCTAAATTTAATATTATCCTTGGGTGAGATATGGGGAGGGCCTTCCCTAGCGGGGCCCTTGGTAGGTTTTTTTAAAGCTTTTTTTCAAAAAAATAAACTCATTGACATCGAGCCAGAAATGGTTGTCCCTACTTGGAGGAATGGTCGTTATGGTGTCGACATCATTGCGAAAAGGTTGGATAGGTTTCTCCTTTCAGAAGAGCTTCTTTCCAGTGTGGGAATTTACAGGTCATGGGTGGAATATTCATATGTATTTGAGTATGCCCCAGTTTTACTCTAGTTGGAAATCACTCCACTCTTTAAGGATTTTCCTTTTAAATTAAATTCTCAGTGGCTTATGGAGCAAGATTTTATAGATATTGTTTAGAAGGTCTATAATGACCCAAAATTCTTATTCGAGGGTGGAAAGAAGACAAGTTTGGTCTGGAATCTTAAATAACTAAAGGAAAACACAAAACATTGCGCAAAGATTCGCAACATCAAGGCATTATCACATATAGTGAAGCTAGGGGAAGATATAGAAGTCACTCTTCAAAACTATTTGGGAGGATCGAGATTACCAGAGGAGTAAATACATATAAAAAACCTCGAAAAAGAAATGAACATGTATGTAAAAGAAAAGGAAGAGCTCTAGAGACAATGTAGCAGGGCGATTTGGATCCAAACTGGTGATCAGAACACAAAGTTTTTCCTTCATTTTTCCAATTACAGGAGAAATCGAAGATATGTTTGGGAGATTAGAGATGATTTGGGGCTTCTACAATAGGGTCAAGAGAAATTAAAAGTGGAGGTTGTAAAATACTTTAAATTGTTTTTCAAATCTTAGGATCAACCTTCGACAAATGACCAAGTAAAAGTGGCTAGTCTTTTATCCAGATTGGTAACTGAAGCCCTATATAAAGCAATAAATTTGGGGGAACTAAAAGAGGTTTTTTCCATGTTCAAGCGTGATAAGAGTCTAGGGCCTAATGGATGGACTATTGAGTTTTTCATTCATTTCTTCAATCTGGTTTGGGGAGATCTCTTAGAAATGGTCGAAGAATCAAGATTGAGGGGTTTTATTACAGGAGGCCTAAATTCAACTTTTTTAGCCTTAATCCCAAAAGTGAATAAACTTCTTACATTTGGGGATTACAGGCCTATCTCCTTGTGTAACCCGTGTTACAAAGTAATTTCTAAAATTATAGCAAACATGATAAAGCCTATCCTATCCAGGTCACTTTCAGCAGAGTAGTTAGAGTTTTTGAAAGGTAGACAAGTCCAAGATGCCATTGGAACTGTTCATGAATGCCTCCATAGCATCAAAACTAAAAATTAAAATCTCTTGTACTAAAGCTGGATCTTTAGAAGGCCTGAGTTTACATAAATTGGGACATATTAAGGTTGATCTTAATTCAAATTGGTCTAGGTAATAGGATGACCAATTGAATTATCAGTTGTGTTGTTTCACCGTCTTTCATTTTGTATTACTAAATGGAGAGGCTACATAGTTTTTCAAAAGTGGAAGAGGATTATGCCAAGGGTGCCCATTATCCTCTTTGTTGTTTATTTTGGTAATGGAAGGACTAAGCCTTTTACTAAAGGAAAGACAAAGTGAAGGAAAGCTGACTAGATTCAAAGTCTCCAGAACTATTAAAATCCTCCACATTTGTTTTATTGATGACGTAATTATTATGACACAAGCTATTCTGAGTGAATGGTGGGAGATTTATAAACTCATTAAAATTTTCCACTTGGCTTCGTGTCTATAGGTAAATGTTACAAAAACTATTGTACTTCATTAGAGATTGACGGAACTAGACCTATCTTCTTTCAAAACTGTTTTTCCTTTTACTTTTTTTGATCTCTCTACTGGATTTAAATACCTTGGTTTTTACTTAAAGAATGGGCTACAACGAGTTGAAGACTGGAGATGGATGTTGAAAAAAGTGGAGAAAAATATAGGAATCTAGTGCTATAGGTGGTTATCACTGGGAAGGAACTATACCTTATTGACGTTTGTCTTATAAAGCCAACCTGTATATTGGATGTCTTTGTCAGCCATACCCTTCACTGTGTTAAATAATTTGAGGAAAATTATGTTTAACTTTCTTTGGAAGGGTAATAGTGATTCAAAACACTATCATCTCTGCAAGTGGGAACTTATTTCAATTCCAAAAAAATATGGTGGATGGGGATTTTGAAATATTTTCGATTTTAATGAATCCTTGGCCACGAATACTCTTCGGCGAGTATTAATGCATGATGGAATCTGGCACGGAGCAATTAAAGACAAGTACCTTCCTCACACTATTGTTTCAAACTAGTTCAGATCTCCAACTTTTCATCAGAAGGTGGCTTCTAGAATATGGTATGGTCTCTTGAAGTCAGTCCACTTGATCACTCATTGGTTGAGTTGGACTCTGGGTTTGGGTCAACTCATCGCTCTCGGTAGAGATAGGATCCTATGGATGGGAGATAAGTCCTTCCTCTCCTCTAGCCTTCTTTCTGAATTAAGATAGTGAAATATTACTTCTCTCTCTCAGGCTAGGAGGCATATTGATCCTCTCTCCTCTTCATCCTTTTGGATCAGTAGTATTGAGTTGGGCTTCACTAGTGATATGGTCACATAATGGGACTAGTTTTAGAGGGAACTTATCAATTCTGGTGCTTTCTTACATGATATTGAAGATGAATTGATGTGAATCAGGGGAAATAATTTAGGATCACTTACAGTGAAAAACACATATTTGTCTATATTATCAAGAAAAGGTTTGGCGAGAATTGGAGGATGGAGACAAGTTGTTTGAAAATGGGACAACCAACTTAAAATAAAACTTTTTATATGGTTGGTAGCTGAAAACAAAATTTTAACTTGGAATAATATACAATAAAGAGGCTGGGAAGGCCCTAGTTGGTGCCATCTTTGTAAACAAGATTCTAAAAATATCACTCATATTTTCATTCACTGCTCTTTCACAAAATTAGGCTGGGAGAGATTGGTATCTGGTCAGAAATACAAAAAATGTTGGGAAGGGAACAACCCATCTGATTGTTTTAAAAACTAAGTAGAGGACAAGTATGTCCCTTCTATGATTGTTTCCCACATTTGCTAGTATATATGGTTAGAGAGGAACACAACAATATTCAAGGAGACTACTCTCTCTATCCACTCAGTGATTTACAAGGTTCTTGGTTCACAAAAAAGGCATTTGGAAACACAAAAATTGTTTCCACCGCAAGATATTTTGATTACTCAACACATGAATACAACCATTTCATGGTTTGATGGTGTTGCTCAGTTAGAAGGAAATCAGTGTGGAGTTGGAGGAGTCTTCAAAAATCCAGACTTATTAGTATATAAATGGGTTTTTAATTATGGAGGAGGAACAAACACAAGAGCGGAGCTATTGGGCATTTGGGAAACTCTCATGTTGGCTTCCCATTTTTCGTTTCATAGACTACAAGTACTGGGTGATTCAAAAGTATTTATTGATTGGCTATCCAATAGAGGAAGACTCCAAAAAAGCGCAATTGAAGGCTAAAAATCCATAATTAAAGAATTAATTAAACCTTTTCAGGCTATCAGTTTTGAGCACATATACAGGGAATTTAATGAGGAAGCAAATCTTCTTTCTAAGCAGGAATTAAGGGAACCAGAAGGCATAATCACTTATTACCAATGGGCCAATGGGACTGAAGGTCCCAGGAGACATCTCAGCCTATACTAGTTTCTATCTTTTTCTATTTTGGACTTGCTATTGACAGTATTGCTACTCTTTTCAGTTTCTTTTTTTGGGGCATATCTTAGCTTGTTAAATACTCTTCAGGCTCATATTTTTTTGTTTTCTGAAGAATCTTTTCCATATTCTTTCAGTCCTCCTTGTATAAGAATCGTGTTATTGTATAGGGAACTTTGTATAGTTTCCTTGTTACTCTTTTTGGTCAGGTTGTCTCTTGATATAGTCCTAGTTATGAAGTAGAAGATGTAATCATATTATATTCACTAATATAATTGAGCAATTTTTCTATTGGAAAAAAAAAAGAGTATGGAAGCAATTACACAACTTCATTATATTGAGCAATACACAAGTGAAATGTTTTAACCATCCTCATAAATTTATCTTAAATTTTTTCAACATTTTTTAATCTAAAATAAGTTTTCACTTCAAGGGACTTGAGAAGTAAATCCCTCAGGGTTGCAAACCTTCCCTCATTTTTTTCTAATCTAAAAGAAGTTTCCATTTCAAAGGACTTGATCCCTCTCTGTACAAGATATATATATTAATTAACATGGACAGTGTATTTTATTTATGGTAACGTAAGTATTGAAGGAATTAAAAGCACCTATGGATGAACTAAGAAATTTTTAAAAAGAAAGTTTATACCTCTCTATAAAGAAAGAAATTAGAAAATGTAGAGGGGAGGGATTTTGACAAAGTAATTGAAAGTAATAAAGAGAAAAATTATACTTAAAATTTTTGTTTGGCTTATTTCTTAGTACATCCATAGGTGCCAAGGGACTTGAGAAGTAAATCCCTCAC
>JASDQU010103090.1:380358-394713 GCA_032191745.1 Picea mariana | reverse complement strand
TATATATATATATATATATATGTCAAATGATCAAGTTAATGACGAAATTCCATGGATGGTTGATGCCACTGGCTTGCCAAACTAATGCAGGTGAAATTATTCCAACGATGGCTTCACTTACTAAAAAATTCACAGCATAAGTCAAACAACCAACAAGAAATGGAAAACTATTTTTCTGAAATATTTAATTAAGAATTCCAAGGGTGATAATTTTGAGGAAAACTTGTTTCTTGATCTGACTGACAATGATGTTAGAAGAGATGGTTTTCCACAAGTTGACTGCATCATAGAATTTGTCATGCAAGGCATATTGGGTTTTTATTGGCACTTCATATGTCACTCCTTCCACATATCCTCTTCATCTTGAAGTGGTTAGTCTACTTCTGGTGGCGATGTCTACTCAGCTTCATTCTTGGCCATCCCCCGGATCAAAGGATGTCCATCCATTTATTTATACTGCTATGGTATAGGAAAGAACATTGGTGGATTTGTTTTTTCCTTCGATTGGAATTAATGAATTAGGATCATAAATGCATGGAAGCTTGACAGAATGCAGCCCCCCGCAAACATGAAGTGTTTCCAGGCAGTGAATTTCGGGAACAATTTCTGAGCAAATGGAGATGAATTTCCCAAATACATGGCGTGGGGTTTTTACATAATGATCTCAATTGGATGTCTAGCAAGCAGATTTGCAAAATTGTGAGCAGTTTAGGAGATTTAGTCAAAGACAAATTCGCCATATTATAGTAGTGGCCGGATTTGCAAAAATGTCAAATGAAAATAAACCAATTGCCAAGTCAATCGAACCATCGATTTAAGAGGCATGTGGACCTCTTATATTAGGTTTTTGACATTTTGCAAACCATTTATTCAAACACAATATAAGAACCCGGCCATATACAAAAAGAGCCCATGCATGAGCCTGCAACCATATCTAAATGCACCATATGTCGAAAAGGTGATTACAAGGAATTTGTTGAAGATTTTGGGGTAGTAGTTGAACAAACAGTTCCAGATCTGAAGGTATCAGTTAAGCATATGAAGACTATAAAAGAAGCAACAAATAAATGACTTGTGAGAAGGGGGTAGAATAGGAGAATTTTAGTAGCAAGGTTGTCTTCTTCAATTGTAAGCTTTGTGTAAGCTTTATGGGCAGTTATTTTTATGATTTATGAATCAGATAACTCTCATGGATTCTTGTTTTTTCATTGTCGAGGTTCTTAAGATGAAAATTTGGTACTACATTCACTATCATGTATGTTTTTACATCTATAGATTATTTAATTAAGTGTTTATTTGTTGGATTCATTGATTGTGCTCAGCTCATGCACTTGATCTTTCTTTGTTAGATTCATTATTTAAATGCCCGCCAAAATCATTCTTCTTCATCTCACATCTGCAGAGAATTCTTTACTCTTTGCTAGGCCTGAGATTTATTGTTCCTCTCTTTTCTTCCATCTATCATTATCAACAATTGTACTTTGTTGAATGAGACTCCATGCCCAGTGGATTAGGTCTGTGATCTCTAAATTTATTGTCTTTTTATTCTAGTTTGTTGTTATTCTTATCCTTAACCATGTCTACTATGTTTATATTGTTTATCATTCAAATTTGGTCTCTATGCTTGATGATGTGAGATGTCGCTTATTGACAAGGAGTGACCAGTTCCTATTTGTCTTTGAGGGAGCCCCCTCTGGTCCAAGATCCAGATTGTAGCCTGAAGTAGGTTCAAAGATGTCTTAGCATGGTTTCTAACAGTCAGAAGCCATCTCAAGTTACAACATTATTTTTGGTGTTTTGGTATAAATATTCAATATCATGGCCCAAAGAAGCTTCTGTGCTTAATTGTTAGAACTACTACTTAGTGAAAGTGGGTAGTTAATGTTCTTAAATCATATGAGAGAGACCTCTCCGGTCCAAGAACCAGCTTGGATCTAAAGTTGGTTCAAAGATGTCTTGTTATGATTTCTAAACAATTGGAAACCATCTCAAGTTACAACATTATTTTTTGTGTCTTAGTATAAATGTTCAATATGGCCCAAGGAAATTCCACGATATGTGACATATCTACAACCTCCTTATGAAGACATGGCATTTTTAGCACAAAATGTGGCTTGGCATTTCCACCTACAAAATCCGTCATATAATGAATGAGGAAAAATAAAAGTACCAATGAATTTTTATTTACAAAAATATAAACCTTGACAAATGACATCTTTTGTCAAAATAATTGGTGGATAATTAGGCCTCTAATCTCTGAAGTTACTGTCTTTTTATTACAGTCTGCTTATTCTTATCCTCGACCCTGTCTACCATGTTTATATTGTTTATCATTCAAATGTGGTATCTATGCTTAATGATGTGAGTTTTTTCTTGACCAGATCCTATTTGTCTTTGAGGGAGCCCCCTCTGGTCCAAGAGCCAGCTTGTGGCCTGAAGTAGGTTCAAAGATGTCTTAGCATGGTTTCTATAGAGTCGGAAGCCATCTCAAGTTACAACATTCTTTTTAGATCCAAAGTTGGTTCTTGGACCAGAGAGGGATCTCTCATATGATTTAAGAACACTAGCTTCCCATTGTCACTAAGCAACAATTCTAACAATTAAGCATGCAAGCTACCTTGGGCCATATTGAATACTTATACCAAGACGCCAAAAAGAATGTTGTAACTTGAGATGGCTTCCAGCTATTTGGAAACCATGTCAAGACATATTTGAACCTATTTCAAACCACAAGTTGACTCTTGGACCAGAGGGGGCTCCCTCAAAGACAAATAAGAACTAGTCACTCAATGTCACTAAGCGGGAACTCACATGATTAAGCATAGATACCATATTTGAATGATAAATAATATAAACATGGTAGACAGGGTTGAGGATAAGAATAATAGCATATTGGAATAAAAATATAGTAACTTCAGAGATAAGAATCCTAATTATCCAACAATTATTTTGACAAAAGATGCCATTTGTCAACGATTATAATTTTGTAAATAAAAATTTGTTGGTACTTTTATTTTTCCTATTTCATTATATGATGGATTTTGTAGGTGGAAATGCCAAGCTACATTTTGTGCTAAAAATGCCATGTCTTCACAAGGAGGTTGTAGATATGTCAAATATGTTGGAATTTTCTTGGGCCATATTGAATATGTATACCAAGATGCCAAAAGGAATGGTGTAACTTGAGATGGTTTCCAGTTGTTTAGAAACCATACCAAGACATCTTTGAACCAAATTTAGATCCAAGCTGGCTCTTGGACCTGAGAGATGTCTCTAATATGATTTAAGAACATTATCTTCCCACTGTTACTAGGCAACAATTATAACAATTAAGCATAGGATGCCAGATTTGAAAGATAAAGAATGGGATAACTAGACAAGCAATGTTTAAGATAAAATGTCAGATGAATGGAATTAAGAAATTGTGATCCTATCATACCAAAGGCCTAATCTATTGGGCACGACCTCATTTAGCAGAGCACAGAAGCTAATAGCGAAGGTGGAAGAAATAAGAAGAGAATTAAAACTCAAACAATATAGAGGGAAAAATCAATCTCTACAAATCTGAGATGAAGAAAAAATGGTTTGTTGGGAATCTCAAAGGATGAATCTAGCAAAAGATTAAGTGTATGGGATGTTGGGTATGTGTTATATTATTTTCCCGAGTAGTAGTGCCTCGGGAAATGTGTCACATGTTTAGGTGGTTTTTCGGCACATGGTTTCTTTGCCAATGGTTTGGTTTTTCGGCACATGGTTTCTTTGCCGATGGTTTTCTATTTTCGATTAAGGAATTAGGGTTGTTGACTAATCCAGGTCATTGGGTTAGGGTTTTGGATGCCGCTGGCTCCTATATATATATATATATATATATATTGTATTGTAAACAATGTATCACAATGAAAATATAGAATATGTTGGTTTTCCCGGTTTGGGTTTCTAGGGGAAAAATCTCTGTGTAATGCTTGTATTTGCCATTGTATATTTTCTGTTCTTTTACTGAAAATTTGTTTGCAGTAAATATTGTACAAGGTTAAAATCTACATGGGATGGACATAAACTATGAATCCAACATTGATACACTTAGATTAAATAATTTGCAAGCATATGTATATGTTCCTATTGAATATGGTTATGTCATAAAATCAATAAAACATATATGACATAAGTGGTTGTTGTACCAAATTCCTATCTTGAAACTATATCAATCTCATTGCAAATTATAAAATGAAATAAAAGAACAATTATGAGAAATTGAGAAGCTTAATACAAAAAATAGAAAGAAGACAAGGCTATGCTAAAATGATCAATAAATTCAATACATTATTCTTAGGTGTCTCGGAGAATTACAATTGCCTTAGAGACTTCATTAAAAATGCAACCTATTGCTGTCAGAAAATTCATGGCTTAAAGTCTTCCACACATGCTCATTTTATAATCATTTTGAGTTACTTTGTCTTCGTTGACCTTTGGCTTCAAATCTCCTCCATATCCAATCTACAATCCAAACAAATCTATATATTAAATTCAAATCAAATCTAAATAAAATCTAATTAAATCATGTTAAGATCTAATTAAAAATTTTAAACTAATCTAACTAAAACAATAAAAATTAAATCTACAAATTCTTTATTCTTATAAAGAAAAAAAAAAAAAAAAAAAAAACCTATTAACTAAAGTATAAAATATAAAATGATAACAATAAAACTAAATTAATATATATATATCTTAAAAACTAAACTATCTAAAACAATTAAAAGTAATAAGTAACCTAAAAAGTAAATTAATTGAATATAAAGCTAAAAACTAAATCTTATATACAAAACTATAATAAAATTAAAATTAAACTAAATCTACAGTAATAGTAAGACTACAGTAATAAAACTAAACTAAAAATAAAGATAAAGGCATGTAAAACTAACTAATAAGAAGAAAAAATTTAAATTAAATTACAATTAAAACTAAACAGTATTAAACTAATATAAAACTTTATGTTCGGAATTAAACTGAATTATAACAGTGAAAATAAAGATGAAGAAGCATTTCTGGAAAATTCTGGTATGAATACACTTGAACATTTTCAAAAAGGTACAGTTTCTTCTCCTATCTTGGAGAATAAAGTCAAAATGTTTTTGTACAAACTGTTTATGTGATTAAAGAAGATTATTCAAAATTGAAGAAGAAATTAGTTCTGAACAGCTAACAAAAGAATCAATAGTACAACATTTTAACAGTGAATGTTCTTCTACATCACGTGTGTATGATGCGTATAATGACGAGCTTGAAGAGTCTCAATCTTTTGTATGCCGAGGACTTATATATGATCAAGAGTTGAATAAGTAAAATTGCTATAGCAGTGGTGATGAAGCAGTTAGAATAGCAAACTCAAATGAAGAATATAACTTTGAGAATTTTCAAGAAAATCCCAATGATTTTCAAGGAGAGTTCAGTTATGAATATTTTATTTTATTTCAAATTATTGTGAAATCCAACTTGTTTATGAACAACATAAGCAATCATTTTATGAAGATGCTATTGATAGTTATATTATGGTGTATGACAGCTATGAAGGCATAGAAGAAGATTTAATTGTTTATGGAAACTTTCTCTGAGAAGAATCAAATCAAGTGAATCAAGAAAGACACAATGAAAATCATTAAAGTTAGATGGATCATTTGGAGTTATTTGATGAAGAAACAAAGGTAAACCTACATAGATTTCATGATCCTCTTGCAATCTATTTAGAGGTTTTTGTCTGTTCAAATCCTCCACCATTGTTTCACTATGAGTATAAATTCTAGTATTATGTGCAGTCACAATTCTTTACATTGTTTTTTATTTTAATAATATAAAGTCTTCTAGGATTTTGGTTATTAAATCAAATGCTTAGATGGTTGCATTAGAATTATTATTTTACCTAACTGTGAAATCACAGAGGTGGGTAACACTTTTCTCCAAAATTCCGAAAAACGTTTTTTCAGCCGAACTAATATTATATTTCGGTCAAAAGATATTTTTTTCGGCCGAACTATTTTTCGGCCGAAATGTGAAACGTCAAATCGAACGGTACACTCATGGCACCCTCGATTTGCATGTAAAAATTTAGTCGGGCGGATTTTTTCCATCCGGCAATATGTTTTCGACCGAAAGATATTCCAACCGAAACATTCTTTCGGCCGAAAGATTGTTTATATATCAACCATACATCGATTTGCAAACGTGTTTCCAAGCTCTTTGCCTTTGTAAGTGTTTGAGAGCGTTGGCGCGGACGTAGTTTGCAAGCGTTGGCGGACGTAGTTTGAGAGCACAGAGGTCGGGTTGTTGTGTTGGCAGGCACAGACGAAGGTTTGGTGAGCGTTCCTGTGGGTGGTCGGGTTGTTGTGTTGACGGGCCGAGCTTCACGTATTTATGTCTAACTCTTAGTTTTTAGTTGTAATTTTAATTTTTAATTTGTAAAATGTAATTTAATTTTTATTTTTAAATAAAATATTTGTTAATGTGGCTTCCCCTGTGTTCAAGCCGTGGGCACGCCAATGGCTTGGCCACAGGGTTGGACCCCCGCGGCCAAGTCACAGTCCACTGGACTATGACTCGGTCGCGGGGGGACAAGTCGTGGGCACGCCAACAGCTTGGCCACAGGGTTGGGCCCCCGCGGCTAAGTCACAGTCCACTGAACTGTGACTTGGTCGCGGGGGGCCAACCTTGTGGCCAAGCTAATGGCTTGGCCGCAGGGCTAGCCCCTTGCGGCCAGCCCTATGGCCAAGTCGTGGGCACCAATAGGATCTACAATGATTTACAAATTCAACTTTAAAACTGATATCAACCAATTAAATACTGAGGTCTGGGTTTTTAATTGTTTTAAGGCGGTGATGCTACCATTCAAATTCAAAAATGCAAATTCTATGCAAAAATTTCCCAGAAAATTCCCTAACCGATTGTAGCTACAAACGACTTCTAAATCGAAAGGTGTCATTTGATCGTGATTCAAAAGATTTATAAATTCCTTACCAATCCCTACGAATTACATATTACATTAATTACATTTACAGAATTACATATTACATTAATTACATTTACAAAATTAAGTGAATCAATTTCCAGAATTACATTTACATATTACAGTGACCACAATTTCTAGATTCAATATTTCAATAAACTACCCGTGATAACATATGCAGTGCATATGTTATATGAGCCTTCAACGATCGTCATCAATTCATTTTTAACTATCATGGCATTGTATTTACAAAGAATAATCTAGTGGCATATTGTATGATTGTAGTTCAAGAACAAGAATCTATATCAAACAATTATTTCTTGAGTGCATCGATTTTTTAACACAATTTCGTAGTGTACAAGAGTCTTAAAAAAATATTGTTAAAAAAAAATAATCACAAGTGACAAAATCCTTAAGAATGAATTGATCAAATAAAACTAGGTTCAAAGTGTTTGCTAGCAAACATTTACACTAAGAATCAACATTAAGATTCAAGATATTTTCCATGAATAGAAAATCTATATTACTTTGTTAATGTTGGTATTTCTATAAGAAGTCAACATATTCATAGATTGATTAGGTTCAAAGTGTTTGCTAGCAAACATTTACACTAAGAATCAACACTAAGATTCAAAATATTTTCCATGAATAGAAAATCTATATTACTTTGTTAATGTTGGAATTTTTATAATGAGTCAACCTATTCATAGATTGATTTCGTTTTAGGTAATCTGTAATGGTCATTAGCCAAGCTATCAAGATTCCTTAGGTTAGTGAGTCGGGCCAAGCTATGATATATGATGAATAATGTGAGTCGGGCCCCATACAAATCCTCAAAAATTCATGAGTTCATTATTACTTCCAATTGGATACTCTGGCAGGCATCCCAAACTGTAACATAAGGGAATCCAAACGTTTTGTATTTTATAAAAATTTCATAAAAATTTCAGTCTTTCTAACTTTTTAATTCAAATATTTTGTATTTTATTAAAATTTCAAATCTTTAGGAATTCAATATATAAATCCATTTTTACATATGTAATATTAGAGTACCATAAGTTTCTTACAAAGTTTAGCTTACAAAGTATCTTACAATGCTTTGTTTATCGTTAAATTATATTAACTCTTTCATAAGTTATGTTGCTTTCAATATTTTTGCACTTGATGCACTACAAAATCAATATGCCTTGTTTACCGTTAAACTATATTAACTCTTTCATAAGTTATGTTGTTTTCAATCTTTTTGCACTTGATGCTACAAAACATTGGTTGTAGGTTTTTAATAATGTGAATCTAGATTCTAAAATGTTTTCAAAATATTTTGATGATATTAAATATCAAGGTTGTATGGCAAGTAGATTATAAAGTTTATTCAATATTGAGGATATTGAAAGAATCCTACACATAAAATGATGTTCTTATTATAAGATATTCTCATATTATAAATAAAATCTATGGGATACCTTGATTTAGGGATAATTTGTTATTAACTATAATATATAAAAGTTATAGAAGTTATGTCAAATTATATTTTGTTTTATATGGGTTAATAGGCATTAAGGGTGACATGGGTTAGAAATTATCAGAGTTATATTAGAGGTCATGTATGGTAGTGGTTACAATACATAGTGATTATATGGTTATGGGTTATAGAATTTTGAGGTAAAGTATTAGTTATTATATGAGATAGGGGTTAAATGAATTAAAGGGATTAGGTGTTATAGGGATTAAGGGATATGAGAGTTAGTATTTATATGTGTTATGCCATATATAAGATGAGGCTTATATGTGTTAAGGGTTATGGGTCTTATTAGTTACAAGGACCATAGAGTTTAAGAGATGATAAGTGTTAAAGGACCATAGAGTTTAAGAGATGATAAGTGTTAGGAATTATAGGCATTAGGTGTTATAATGTCTATTGTGTATATTAAGGGCTATTGTGGTTGAGGATGATAAAATATATATGTATTAGATAATAGGTTTTAGGTATGAGGGATCATAGGTGTTAAGGGTTATAATGTTATATAATAAGGGATTATAGAGGTTAATCGTAATGTGCCAAATGCAGTTATGGATGAGTGGTTCAGGATTATAAGGGGTTAGGGATAATATTAGGAGTTAGAATGTTGAATATTATATGGGTCAATTATTAAGGTTTATAAATTCTATATGAAAGGGTTTTAAAGAATATTGGTTATTATTTGAGGTATATGAGTTAGAGGATATATGGTTTATAATATTCAGGTGCTATAGGAGTAAGGAGTTTTAATATTTAGTGTGTGTGAGTGATAGGGACATAGGCCTATATGGTTATATGTGATATGGGTTATGCTTTATGATTATAGGGGTTAAGCTCATAGAGCTTATAAGTACTTCGGGTTAGGCTGTATAGGAAAATTATAAGGGTTAGGTGTGAGGAATTATATTAGTTATGTCATTATTTATTAACCCCTAATGACATTATTTTTCCATTATGCAGTTTTGCATACTAAAATAGACTCTTGGGGCCCTACAAATATTCAAAGGAAAAAAGCCGATGTCTTATAGCCTAAAATATACTTCTAAAGATCATGGACCATGCATAGATTCTAGCACCACACATTTCTTGTAAATGGAATTAGTGATCAATAGGGGTCATATGAGTTCCATTAGAAGGAATTATGTGTGAGAGATGTAATTTCTTGTGACCCTAGTGATGTTAGAATGATAAAAATGAATGAATCGGGGCATAAAAATTGCTTTCAGGGATTATAAAACTTGCACATGGTGCAAAAACACCTAAGAAGCCATGAAAGCGCATCTTTGGCCCAAGAGTGTAATATGAGCACCATTCAAATATCTATATTTCATCTTTTTAAACCATATTTAAATTCACTATGCAAGTTCACATATCATCCCTCCAACTTAAAGGAACCTTATTTTTTCAAATTTCCATAACCAGTAAAGTGTTGTGAGACACCACCATGACTGTGTGTTAGCCTCAAGGTTAGTGGGTGAGGACATTTAGGGGTTTGTGCATTTAGGGCAACTTCTAAGATTTGGTTGATCAATATTAGCTTAACTTTGCTTGTTGGAAAGCCTCTTTGGCAACTAAACAAGTGTATTGGTCATGTGGTACACCACAAGGATTAAACCATGGTAATGTTTCTTGGTCAACCACATTATTTGGCTCTAGTGGTTTTGGAACTCTTTGATTCTAATTATATAATGAGGTTGTCTAGACTTATCTCAACCATTATTTCCCCTTCCAATTGTATGACCCTTTGACTAAAGGAATAATTATAACGAATAATTCATTTTGGATAATAAAGTCTAATATAGAAATAAAAGAGTCTTAGATGGGAACTAATTATTATAACTTCATTTAATATTTAAAGATGTGAACTAATTATTATCTTATTGATGATATTTATATTCATATAATATAACTTCAAATTGACAACTTATTAATTAATTCATTAATAACCTAGAGACATTAGTAACTAATGTGTTTATTGAACCATAATATTGTATGTGTGTTGGATATTTAGGCATAGCTAGCACACACATATCTCATACATATAGATGATAATAACAATCCATGTTCCTAATGTAATTTTTAAAATGTTAACAACTAATAATGCAAACAAATAAATAAATAAAGTAAATCATTGGGCTCCCTTTAAACCCTTAATTCCATCTCGCATCTCCCATCCCTTCCTTTGTTGAAATATGTTGGAGTTTGACAATATTGAACTAACTCTAGAGATAATTCAAATGCGAAATCTTCAAACCTTTCGACCTAATACCTCTAGCAGACAACTAGTATTAGTCATAACACATATAGGGAGTGTGGATAGCATGACCCTCCCGCAAATCGAGGGGAGTGTGGATATCTATATACATTACCCTTTATAACGATTAATTATGTGACAATTAAAAGACTCACTCAATTGCATTTTATTTGAAATATATATGTCATTAAAACTCACATTACTATTTGTAGAAATAGGCTTCATTACCACCATAAATTTTGTGACAATTAAGAATCACTTAAAATCATCTTCTTTTTAATATATATCCCATTAAAACTCACATTACTATGTTTACAATAGGTTATGATGCACTTACATTTGAAATTATTGTCGTGATTACTCTCAATCAACGTGAATTGCCACCTTATATGACTATAATTGTTCCATGTCACATACCATCTCAACACTCAAATCACCTATAATTGCATCATTTCTCAATTGTAATCTTCAAACTTCTACCTCCCTCTCTCAATCTCTAGCAATTCATATTCTTATGGCCCATCTCTAAGAGATAGTTACAATTGTTCCTCTTCTTTACATGCCACTTGAACAATCAATTCAACTTCTACATGTCATTTGATGCCCACTTCCTAATGACAATGAATTGGTTCAATAGTTATTTTCGATGCACCATACACATGTTGCTTTTGATCTTGTAATCCCTTGTACATTTTGTCAATTCATTGAGGTTAATATATTCATCCTTAAAGAAACCATTAGGATTGATCTATTCCATGGTAATGTTGAGCGTTATTCTACCAAGAACCCCGATCAACTTAGTCCTCAATCATTCAACTACTCATAGACCATACTACACGAAGAATTGACCAATAAACATTTTTAGAACCTTTTAGGTTTTTGTTGACATGTTCTAGAAACATGCATCCATTATTTCCATTAATTGTCCATCAATGTGATCTTCAAGTCAATTATGCATAGTTCAATAAATCTATCACTTCCATATTAGGTCAGTTCTCTCCTAGTGGAACTTCCCAACAAAACTTAGTACTTAGTCGCACTCTGACCTAATTGACTAAATTATGCATAGTTCAGTAAATCTATCACTTCCATATTAAGTTGGTTCTCTCCTAGTGGAACTTCCCAACAAAATTCAGTACTTTGTTGCACTCTGACTTAATTGACTATTTGACTTCTTACATGATTCCTTATGATTCCTAGGAAATGCTTAATTTGTCTACTCAAATTCCTTTAATATCATGATTGATCTCCACATATTTGTGTTTCCATCATGCACTTGTGGAGAAAATATACTTGTATATCAAAATTTACAAAGATATATTTCAATAAAGATTAGTAATTGATAATGAAAATTGTTTTACAAAATAAATGACTTCTAAAAATACAAGTCAAAGGGTGAGTCAAGTAATAAGTTTTGAATTTTAATTGAATATGTTAATTGGGTCTAGCTCAAGTGTCAAAGAGGACAATTTCGTATCTACCCCACCTAGGAACAAGCTGCACTTTTGACATGTTTTCTTTTCATGAGAAGACTATTGATTAGGACTCTTCATGAGTTAATTTTTTATTGGGGATGGAAAGGTAATACCAATCTCATTCTAGCACATATCTGTGTGTGTAACCTCTAACCAAAATTTTGGTTGGTAACCTACCAAACGTACTCAATTGTTAACCTAGTGGAAATTTGTTGGTAACCAAGAAAGAATCTCTCTCTCTCTCTCTCTATACCCCCAACTCCGTCCACTCGTCGCTCTTCCTCTCTAGAGGAAAACCATGATAGTTTGGTCATTGTTCTTCTATTTTTATTTCATTGTGAAGTAATTATTTTGTTAGTTAATGTTTAAAATTCATATAGTTTATAAGTTTCACATTTCCATATAAATTTCAAGAATCTACTTTGAATAGTTTTGACACATTAACCATTCAACACATAATAGCATATCCATTACATTGACTAGTAAGGCATAAAGTTCCATTTGAAGCTCTGTTTTTACTAGTTTTGTAGATACCTTATGACACTTTCCTATATCCCTTGGATTTATTCATCGTTTGAGATCTTTGGTAGTATATACAAATATATTGACTTTTTTTTTTAGGGATGTTGATATTTACAAAATTTTGTGTGTTGGTGCAATTTACTAGTATTGTGGCATCATTGCTCTTTAAATGAAAATGAAAAGAGCTGAAAGCAATCTTTCTAATGAAACCCCATATCATATGGGAGTTTTTATGTTAGAAATAACATTTTATCCCTACCTTCTAGTTAACAAAAACTCTTCATAAGTATTGATATTTCATTGAAATTCGATTTAATAGTATTTTTAATGATATATCAATGTTTTGTAGAGTGATCTCCTTCTCCATTCTCAAATGATTTAGCCAAAATTCATACGATTTACAATTGTTTTCAAGGTAAAAATAGGTTTTGGACATGGAGGGATATTGTAGTGTCCCCAAGGCCGAGCCCCGTTGCAGATCATGCATATGCAAAGAATTGTAAATGTGCTCTATAGGCTGGTGAGCCAAGTTTTGTATAAGATGTAGACTTATGAGTTTTGTTAGGCCAGGGAGCCTAAGTATTGAAGGCCAGAAGCCTGTTAATGTACTTGTATGTATGCAGGTCAATTAATAAAATATAAATACCGCCAGTGCAGACCGTCCACGATGAAAGAGTGATGGGGGACTGAGCGTCCACAGATTGGGCAAGGGAACTAGGGGTTGGAAGGTGGGAAAAGGGTTGAGTAAGGAGCCTAGGGACTAAGCCTAAGGGGCTTAGGCCTGAAATAATATTTTAATATTATTTCCAAAAAGAGCCATGTGCATATTATTTTACCCTAAGTCCTTTTAGAAGGGTACGTGATTTCCCAAGTGGTGGGAGGAAGGCGTACGGATGGAACACATGCAGTTCCCAGGGTGACAAGTGTCAACCCTGGTGCATGCAAATATAAGCGTCGAGATGAACCGTGAGTGGGGAGCTTCCTCCATTCGAATCCGAACCTCTGGGCGTGGAACTGGTACGTCGTCTGCCAGAATACCCTGGTTTATCTCTGGAAGCCGTAAAGCTTGTGTTTGGTCCGGATGAAATCGTGTACACCATGTTCAGAGCCATGGAGTCTGTGTCTGACTCTAAGTAACCCGTGTCTCTGAGGAAACCCGTGTGCGTTCCCTGAATGAGAAATCTGTGTTGAATTGAGTGGAAGTGTCTGTGTTATTCGGTGAAGTTGAGCTAGCCTGTGCGTGGAGCCTCTATTCCGAAACCATCCCGTAATATTATCCTGTGACAGCTAAACCTTTGTGGGAAGCATTGTCTGTGTTTTTCCATGGATTGATGTGACTACGCAGTGCTGGACTGCGTGAGGCTTGTTGGCCTGTGAGCGACCCCTCCAGGTGAGGGAGTGCGCAGGGGAAGAAGAGGACTCTTGGAAGGAATCCCTGTAGCTGCCTTAGAGCCCAGAGAATTCCGGTCCGGTCTGTTCCTGTAACCCAAGGCAAGGGAGACTGGCAGCTGAAGGACTGTCTAGGTGACAGAGAAGGTGCACTCTCCTGGGGTGGAACAGGCATGTGGGGAATGAGGGTCTGTGTGCAGTG
>JASDQU010103090.1:361828-373530 GCA_032191745.1 Picea mariana | reverse complement strand
TTTGGAATTCAAAATAGCAATTTTTGTCTCATATTTGATTTCTCATAATTGATGGAAAAAAAGTGGCGAAGTTTACAATGCATTAAATTAAGAATCAAACTTTTAAATACTCTTCTGCTATGTATTAATTTAAATGTTTTATTTTATGTTCACTATGTACTGTCAAAAAATGATTCTATTGTTAAAAAGTGGCAAAGTTAACGATAAAATAAAATGAAAAATGATGTGACAAAGTTAAAGTTAACTAGTAATGAAATGTTCAAAATAATGTGACAAAGTGGCAAAAAGTGGCAAAGTTAATGATAAAATAAAATACTCAAAATGATGTGACAATAAAATGAAACCTTAAAATGGAAGAGATGATCAACTCTTCTTTAATTTTATCATGTATTCATTAAAAAAATGCTTAAAGCTATAAGAGATATTCACCTAGAGGTTCATATACCCTTGAACCTAATGCAATATTATTAATAAAAAAAAATACTATTGAAAAAAAAAGGGTCAATGGAAATAGTGTTTAACAATTTTTCATTCTTTATATCATTATGCCACTATCTTACTACTTCAAGTCAATATAGTTGGAATGGAATTCACCAAATAGTTTTAGTGTTATACCTCTCCAACATTAATAATTGGTTTTACTACATGACATTAAATTTGTGTATAAACTTTTATTTTACTCTACATGAAATTAAATTTTTGTATAAATTAATATGGTAAATATAAAATTCATGTTTTTTTTATAAAGTAAATATTGTAAATATAAAATTTGTGTTTTCTCTTTGGAAGTCATGGTCAAAACTAGAGAAGAAGGTTATATATCTCCATACACCTTAACAATCAAATGGTTAAGGGAGAATCTCTTATCCTATAAACAACAGAATCTCCTACACAAATATCATGACCTTAAAAAAAAATTATTATCATATAAAATAATAACAATCAAATGGTTAAGGGAGAATCTCTTATCCTATAAAAAACATAATCTCTTATCCTATAAACAACAGAATCTCCTACACAAATATAATGACCTTAAAAATAAATTATTATCATATAAAATAATTGTGACACTTAAAATATTTATAAAGCATTACATCTATATTAAAAAAAATTAATTAAATATAAATTAACATTGTGAATAATTATATATAATAATTGTGAAACATAAAATGTTTATATCAAAAAACAATTCAATTAAAAAAAATACTTTAAATTATTATTTTTTAATTAGATGTAGAGTTATAATTTGATATTGAATCCTTCATATATATTAGAAGACGTTACATTAATGGTTCTATCAATGTAATTGGGTATCATAAAGATGTCATGGTAATGCACATACTTGAGAAAGGGTTAGTTCCATTTAGAAGTTAGAAGTGGGTATCTTGGCGATCCATCACTAGAATTTGCTATAATCTCGCAAATCCAACCATGCGTAAGAAGTGAAGGAACTTCTCTTTAAATTGAGAGTTTCTAAATCAATCTTTTACAATAAAAAATAATATTCCTTGTATTCTAGAAGGTACTAAAAATGTATAACTCATCAATGTGATCAATTGGCTTTGATAAGTGAACTTCATGATACTCCGCGGGTATGAACCTTATGTAGTACAAAGAGATTTAATGTTACCTTAAAAAAGAATGACGCCCAATCCATTTGAATAGTCAATGGAATAGAATGAGCCATGAGGAATAGTCGTTCAATGGGTGCTTGTATTACCACTTGAGGACCCATGACATTGTATCATTTAACATGTAGCAAGGCGGCTCTAAAGTAAATCAAACCCATCGAACATGTGAAAAGGTGGGCATGAAGTCTTACGACTTCATGTTAGAGGGACCCCTTTGTAATTAACATGACTTAATCATCCTACATATAATAGTATATGCTTTCTCAACATGTGTGCCCCTTTATGAACATGGGGAAAATCAAAGAGTATGGTTGGAAATTATGGGTTTGAAGGGGACGGCTCCATAATACATATATGGGAATGGGTTCAAACATTCTAAAGCAAGTAAAACCCATCCAATGAACTTCATTAAAATATATTTTACTTGTCTTAACATGTGAGCCATTTCCAATCACAAGATGGAATGAGAATTTGATATCATAAAGGTGCCCTAATACTATGCTTTCTTTAAAAAAGATTAGTCTCATCCAAATGTTAGAAGGGGGCATGCTTAGAAGGATATACGATGATGGGTCTATTAGTAAGATCAGGTACTTAAAGATGTCTCGTAAATATGCCTAGTAGTGAGCATGCCTAAGTTAGGATTAGTTTCATCCCTTGCGCCTAAGGATACCTCACTTCTTGACTTGAAAAAAGAACTTGTATTATATAAAATGCATGTCCCTAAAAGATTAAATTCTCATCTATCCTATATTAAAGNTTAGTTTCATCCCTTGCTCCTAAGGATACCTCACTTCTTGACTTGAAAAAAGAACTTGTATTATATAAAATGCATGTCCCTAAAAGATTAAATTCTCATCTATCCTATATTAAAGTTAGGGTACACCCCAAGCGGTTCTTGGTTCTTTCACTCTTATACAAATTTAGGTTATAACATACTTGGGCATAAATTTCCAAGTGATTCCCTCATTCATATCCTAATTAGAGTGGAATTCCCCAAGAACATAATTTTGGCACTAACTAAGATGAAAATTCATTAAGTTGTTGTCTCACTCCTATATATGTAAATTAAGGTGTGCCCCAAGCATGTCCTTTACTTCTATACTAACTAGGGTGAAATTCCCCAATGACATACTTTTGGGTATCGATAGGGGTATAAGTTACCAAATGGTTCTTTCACTTCCAAACAAATTAGTAGTTCCCTAAATCCTATACTAATTAGGTTGTAAGTATTAACAATATACTTTTAGGTACTAATTGGGGTGCAGTTCCCAAGTGAGTTTTTTATACATAGTACCCTTTTTATAAATATCATGATTTTGGAAATATGTTTGAAGATAGTCAAAACAAGTCATCAAAATCTGGAATGTACTTTCAATGAAAAATTAAAAATTCTGGAATGTACACATGTGCCAAGTTTGTTTAAAAACAACGTAATGGTATTCCATCTTCAATTATTCGTTCATGATCGACTTTGGACATTTTCCATTTTCTAACTTTATTTTTATTTTTATTGAACTTCTATTAACTTTATGCGCGTTGCACATACCAAATGACTATATTGACAACTTATGACATTTGATTGGTAGTCTTGAAAGTGAACATGAGTATCCGTTTTATGGGTTTCTTGAAAAAATATCATTTTAATACAATGGATCCTCTTTCATATATAAAACCGTTATCATCAAAAACTTCTAATAGCCTCATCTTTTGTTTCATGCATCACATCAAATAATATTTCACATTTTGAGTGTTGTCTACGGGTGCAACCATGGCAAAAAAATATCCTGCAAATAGTTGGATATATTGGACAACAAATAATTCGTATTAGATTATCACACAAGTACATCTACAAGTTATTTGAAAAAATTTAAACATAAAAATTTTACCTTCTCTAACAAGATCAAAAACTATAGCTCCATCAACAGACACTATAGTTTCATCTGATTCCATCTCCTCTGAGCTTGCAAGTGGCATTTTCCCTTTTACATTAAGTTCGGTATGTCTCCAAGATTTAACATATCCTGCATTTTGGTTCTAGCAAATATCTATGGATTATGTGTCCTCTATGCAAACTGAACAAAAACAAGAGTCATTTTGTCTATCAAATGCAAAACCATTTTGAAAACGTTTTGTTTTAATTGAATGTATTTTTCTTGTCCCGGGTATTGTACTGGCGTCATATGGGATTGATCTATTTACATCTTCGATTCCAACATACGAAAAATACCTGCATAAGACAAGAACTTGTTAACTTGAAATCTCTCAAGAAAATGATTGAAGATTGAATATAAATTTGAACACGTTCAAATTTATATATCCTGTGTACATACATGTAACATTTATATATAGACACACATGTGCACATCCCTTGACGGATTTTATTCATGGCTTAGCGCCATGTTGGACCATTCAACAACTTGTTTAGTGGATTCAAATCGATCAGCATGAGGGTTCAGCTGATACCTTCGAAGTGCTCATTTTATACATGCCCTTGCACCATCGTGCTCTCCTTTTCCATGACCAGTCTCAAAAAAATTCCAACAATGTGTAATGTTTAATTTTTATGAAGACGACATAACCAATAGAATGATTGTGCAGATTTGAACTGACCCACACACCCATCGGTCCATATCCAATGTTGATCGAATCTAATTTCGTGTTCTTTCAATGAATCATAAAATTTATCAAAACAATGTTGTGCATAATGTGTGTCGTGTGCTCGATCGTCACATATATAAAAGTGATATTCTTTAATAACATGTCGATTTTCCTTGGTGCTTTTTATGTTTGGGAGACTTCGTTGAGCATGTCTGTATAGAACGTGGACAAATATTGTGACTTGATCAGAATGATAATATTCTCTCTCTATTTCTTTTTGTGCAGCGAATGTGTAATTCTTTGCAAAATCAACTACAGACAAAATTGTCCCTGGTGGAAACACTTCACGGGATTGTTTGAATTGTAGATCTTTCCATCGAGCTCTATGTGAATGCTTGGTGTATTTATAGATTTCTTCCTCAAACTTCTTCATTAATTCTATCACATTAATTTTATCTACCTTCAAATCAATCCTTTTGGAAATAACATCTGAAGAATGTGGAGTCATGCTCCTCATATATTCATATCTCTTCCAATTGACTCTTATATTAGAAGATGATTGATCATTCATATCAATATGATACTTTGAATGAAAAAAACTTAGATTTCCACAACGATCACATTTCTTTCCACCGACACATTTTTTTTTGTAAAATAAATCATCATCTTCTCTGTCACATAGAATTTCAGATACAAAAACATGGAATGTGGAAGGAGGAGGTGAACCTAGCCATAAAGTTTTACCAAAATCCAAAAAAGTTTCGTAATACAACTCAAACTCCACATGATAACAACAATAACACGTGTCATGGACAGTGACGGGTCTAACAAACCATGGTTTTTGTTGCACAAATGTATTGATGGAAATTTTAACTTCTTTGTGCTCTTCATTGAACTTATTAAACAACTCTATTTGTGTCATTGGAAATATATGTTTTGGATGTTCTTCATATTGATTTCATGCTATTCTTCGTCACAACACATCCCTTGTATGTGGTGAAACACGAGATTCTTCCAACCAACAATTAGGGGCCAATTCTTAACATTTTCTGCAAGTCTATCTTTGTAGTTTTGTCTAGAAATCACTGTCCAACAAGCCAATTCATCATTTACATCTATTTGGAAACAAAATTTTCTATGTTTGTGCAATGTTTTTCTTGATGTTCCCATCGTTTTTGCCATGTGTCATGTCAAACGATCTTTTATATTTCTCGCTGAAACAATTGTTGTTTGTAACGTTCTATGTGCAACACGAAAATCTTCTTTTCAAGATTTTCCAAAAGATTTTAATACACTAGTTATATTGTTAAAGACATTTTGTTGCACCTTTGTATCCTTTGTCGACTTTTGAATACCCAATAACGACGTGCCTTCTTTTAACTTTCTTGACTTCAATAGACAAAGTAAAAGTTGAGCTTGTATTGTTACTAATTCATCTTTGAAAAAAGTATTATACATATTCTTAGTTCGATATCTTATATAATGCTTAGTTTTTTTCTTCCCAAATTTGTCAGTATCAACATTTTCTAATATTTCATCATCAATGTTGATGGATTCTCCTACATATTTCAATTTAAAGTTTATATTAAAAAACATAACCTGAACACAAATTCACTAAGTTATATATACTTGAATGTTCATCTTGTATTAATCTAAATTTATGTACATACCTATAGGTCATTTTTCTTCTGCTTCAATTTCGATTTCAACGTCTTCTTCAACATTATGAGACAAATCTATTATTGTTTTTTGAAAAACATCAAATTGTAATTACAATCAATTATATTATTTACAATATTTTAAATTTGAATTATGTACTTTCTGAATATAGTCTCTTGATGTGTGTCGTGTGCTCGATCATCATATGTGCATGCATACCTAGTTGAACTTCTTCTTGTCAAAAATCTCTATTGACATTATCATCATTTCTTTCTTCAATATTTGCATGTTCTTGTTTCTTTCTCCAATAAAGATCTTTCCTTTGTTCGATTTGGCGAGTATCATCTTGAGTGTGATCATATTTTCTCTTGTGCAAACTTTTGTTTCCCATGACTTTATAAGTTATCTATAAAAGATATGTTCAACAAAGACTTCACCTTGAAAAAATGCTCAACATTTATCTTTCAACATATAAATTGTTATTCCAATAAAAACTTGAACAAACATCAATTACCTTATTCAACAGAAACCAAAAAGATTATTCGAAACTTTGTTTAAGTGCTCTAGAAAACCACCATGTATCGATATCGATCCTCTGATTAAGCCTATGGAATAGAGGGAAGAAATAAAGAAAGAAAAGAATACAGTTGCAATCAATAATAGAAATACTTTGAAATCCCTATCCTCGAGCTTATATTTGTCTGTCCATCCAATGAATTGTGTTAAATGTGTTCGGCCGAAAGCCTATTTATACAATTTGGCGCGAAATGAAATGATACAACGTGTCATTTCATTTTCTCCAACGGATGGAATTCGTTCGACAGCCTTTCGGTCGAAAACCTTGGAAATCGTTCAGTTTTGACGATTTCTGTTAGATTTTAGTCTTTCGGCCGAAATATTAGTTTTTTGGCCAAAATATTATTTCGGCCGAAAAAAGGAAATTGGGACTGAAAACTAAAACTAGAGAATTGCCCCAAGCTTAACTGAAGTTCGAAGGTTATGGACTCCTGCAAATACTGAGAATTTGGTTTCGAAAATGACACCAACATTTCCAAAATTGAATCTACTTTCAATTCTTATAATTTGTTTTCATTTTATTTATTTTTATCTAATTTTATTTAATTTAAAAAAAAAAAAAACACTACATAATATTTTCAGCAGAGATTATGATTCGGTGAAATGAAATATCGATATCTCTAAAAATATACAGTGAAAATTTTTGAAAAACATATATTCATAATCCTTAAATTGTTCTTTTCAAAAGGGTATATTTAAATTTTAGTTTTAAGTAAAAAAATAAGATAGATACAAGGTGTACAAAAACATGTGTTTAAAATATGCAATGTTTTCATCTTGGTCAACTTCAAAAAATTCTAGAAATTATAATATTCATCCATTAGATTCTAAATTATAGTCATAATAAAATAGAGTCTCTGTAGATTGTTGCAGTATATTTTGTTTCTTAAAAACATGAGTTTAATAATATATACATTGTTGTAGAAACAATTAACTCATTATCATTCCTTTCATGTTTAAAAAACATATTGTTAAACAATTGTCAAATTGACATATCAAATCGTGATAAAAAAAAAATTGAAAAATAGTCATTGGAAAGCTAACACAATTCTTCACAAGTTTTGTTTTTACTGTAAAGTGAAATTCAAAATAAAAAAAATACTTTTGTATGCCGGAAGTTGAAGAACTTGTGAAAATACTATTTTTTTTTCTCATAAAACAAGCAAAAGTGTAACCCATCTTCATGATTTCACCCATAAATAAAATAGTTTACACTATATCGTTAATTTTTATGATTTAGTGCAAGATGATTTAGTGCATTTATTTTGTGAAATTGTAGTGAAACCTACACATGGAATGTAGCTAGCAATAATGAACATGAAACTTACAAAGTTGAGAGAAGAAGAGAAGAAATGGAGAGAAAGAATGAAAGAATTGTATTCCACTCTAATTCACACTCAAAGAGTGAATTCTTTACAATAGATATAAGCTACATGCTCAAACTAATGTCCCTTAGTAGTCTTCTAGAGAGATGTAGGCATACACTAATAGAAATTTGAGTGAACTGCCACTTAGTCCTATTTAACTGGCCATGCAGTCATGAATTAACTATTCTAGACAAGTGGAGTGAAGAGAATCTCAAGTATGCACATATGTTGTAGCCTCCTCACCTCATGCATGTCAAGTGTTCTCTCTTGATGATGATCCCAAGGTGAGTGTACCCTCCTAGTGATGATCCCATGGCGATGAAGATGTAAATGTGTAAACATATCTGATCAAATGAATGCACAAATGAGATGTCGGTATCTATCCACTTACTCCAATTGGAAGGAAGAAGATCAAAATCCCCTTCATTCATGGTCATTTTCCAATATGGATTCTCTTTAGCCTCTGCATAGGCCTATGGTTTGGATGCCATAACCATGTAGCAATGCATGGGAATTATTGGTTCTGTGGCTATGAGAGTATGTAGAGCCTTCTCAAATTGGGATCTTTCCCTTCTAGGATTGATAGGATCATCAACAAGATCACCAACTACTGACAGGATGGATTGTGCCCATTTGGGTCTTGGTTCTAGATCGACACTTGAATTCTCGTGTATTTTAGAATCTAATTTGGAAATCATATCTAAGTGGAAGAGTGCATCATCTTTAAATCCACTTTAGAAGGTAGCCAAGAAGCTTATTCTTCCGATGGATTTTCTACTGCCTTTGCATTGGCATTCTTCGACATACATTCTTCGTACTTTTATTTTATCCCAAATAGGGCCTTCAATTTGTTCCATACTTCATCTGGAGTTAAGAGTGATGCAACATGGAATTGTATTTCAGAGGAAATAGACAAGAAGATAAGTTCAAAAGGCATATTTTGTCTATTGAGAAAATTATATTTCCCATCAGCAGAAGTTGGATGCGTTTTGTTATCATAGTTATTTGATGCAAGCCTCTACTTCTAAGAAGAAGAAGAATCTTTGGCTTCCATTCGAGGTAGTTGTATGGCATAAGAAATGTTGGTGTTGGAAATTCAATTCTTTGCATTTGCTTCAATCTTCTGTACTTGCAAATGATTTTTTGTGAGCCTTCTTCTTAGTGCCCATGGGCTTTGATATCATGTGAAATTGTACTAAACCCTGCATAAAGAATCTAGCTAGCAACAATGAACATGAAACTTGCAAAGTTGAGAGAAGAAGATAATAGTTGGAGATAAGGAATGAAATAATTGTATTCCACTCTAATCCAAACTCAAAGTGTGAACAATTTACAATAGATATAAGTTACATGCTCAAACTAATGCATCATAGTAGTCTTCTAGAGAGATGTAGACATACACTGACAAAAACCTAAGTGAACTACCACCTAGTCCTAATTAACCGACCATGTAGTCATCAATTAACTAGCCTAGACGAGTGGAGTGGACATAAACGCATGCACGCACATGTGGTGCACCATCTTCGCCTCATGCATTTCAAGTGCACCCTTCTGGTGATGATCCCAAGGTGAGCATACAACACTTGATGATAATACCGAAGTTCTCATGAAAGACTTCACTCCACTAGTCTAATTGACGTACAACTGAATAATGAATGAAGAGGAGATGACACCCTCATCTAGGGGAGAATATTCTCTTTCAGGGGATAATATTCTCATCTAGGGGAGATTATCTCAAACCAGGTCCTCAACATAGACTAATGAACTTAGGAAGACAAATACTAAGTGGGTGTGTAATATCTCCAATAGATTTGAGTGATAGTACACTTCAAAATGAACAAATTACATTTATTTAAATAATTATTCTGTGAATGTGTCAATAATCCTATGCTAAAGGTGGGAGTGAACTACTTTAAATATTGAAATTTAACATGAAATGAATTGCAAATAAAAATAGGAAAAACATAAAAGTCAAAACACTTGAAATAATAAAAAGAAAAATAAAATGAATCTCATTAGAATGTGAATATAATAAACATATATAATTTGATGCAAATATACTATCTGCACATATTACCAATGAAAATTATATAATGAGATATATATTATCAAACTCAGTTCTATTTTTCTAAGTAATTGCATAAGAGCACAACCATTATATCTTCATCTTAAGTAGTGACCTTCCATATGCAAAACTTTTCTTAAGTTTTTTCAATAGTAAAAAGGTTTCCACCTTAGTAGATTTGATTCCATCACTGCACCATGAATCCAGTGTTAAGATGAAGCTATACTAGTTTATTTTATTATATACTTTCTGTATTTTGATATTTGGGGATGGAGCTATACTAGTTTATTTTATTGTATACTTTCTGCATTTGGTATTAGCATCAGGTGGAACATGGAAAGAATAGAAATGTCAAAAATGGTAATAATGTCTGGAAAAATGCTATCATCCGGTCTTCCTTCCCATCATGACTCGATCTTATTCTCCACCAGTGGGCTAGGTCTCAATATCGTTGGAGCAGCAGTGGGCAGTTAATTACTCCATGGTTGCCAGAAATGCCTTCAAAATTTCTTTGACAACTTATGAGCAAAAATCTCTGATTTTGGTCTTGCAAAGCTTGCTTCCGAAGACAAAGCTTCTGTGGAAATGAAGTAAATTGGCCTGCATTGATATCGTACTGTTCAGATCTCACCAATATATATATATATATATATATATATATATTTTGATTGAGATTGACAACCGTGGACTTCGCCTTGAACATAATATTTATTATTGCTTGAATTTGACTTAGGCAAGGCCACGGTCGGTTGACGGCGGCTTCTAAGGATATGATATTTGGCCAGATTTGAAGGTTCAAAGGGGATTAGAGCTGATATGATTGAGTAAGGGCTCTGGCGTTGATCGATTATTAAATTCATATTCTTCTGTATCGTAATCAAGCGATCGGGAATTCAGGCTGTTACTGTCATGAGTTTGACTAAATCCTTCATATTTTAGTGCCAGTTTAAAGTGGCCTGAGATGAATCAAACAAGTCAACAAATTTCAAGTATTTTCCTTCAAGTGGGTCGGTTACATAATAAAAAAAAAATTAGAATACCCTCTTCATTCCAAAGTTATTATGACCTAGCGTTGACAAACTTCATTCCAACACAGTGGTTTTGGTACTGTGAATTTTCAGTCGCTGAAGTATATTTTAATGAAATAGTAGGTCCCAAATCTTATAGTGGACAATATTTTGGCGGTCTTCAAGATTTTTATCGAGACAATTAGGTATACATTTTTTTTTCCTACAACGAATTGACTAAAATTTTGACCTAATACTTCTAATGCTCTGGTTTAGATTTCAACCACCACTTAGATGAAGAGGTGGTGGATATCATGTATAAATACTGATTTCAAACTCCGATATCATGTATGAAGATTGTGCTGACCTGATAGTAATATCGTTAGGTAAATTTTAGATTTTACGTTCATATGAATTTTAATTAAAACTTTGTAATATAAATTGGATTAGTATTTAATATTTCTACAAGAATTTTGTCAATTACATAGTAATTCATGGAAATTAGAATTTTTTCAATTATAAAATAATTCATGAAAATTTAAATATGTTATAAAAAAATTAATTAAAACTTTGCAACCTAAAATTAAATTAATTCTTAATATATAAGAACAATTTTGTCAATTGCATGATAATTTATGAAAATTCAAATATGTAATTCTATTAAAATTAAAAAAAAAAAATCAACCAAGTTTCATTAATATTAACAACACATACTCACAGCATCAATAGTGAAATAATGAAATTTATAGTTGTGCAATTAAGGCCCCAAGCCCACCACCCTCAAACTATCACTAAT
>JASDQU010103090.1:345226-357520 GCA_032191745.1 Picea mariana | reverse complement strand
AGTATATTTTGTTTCTTCAAAACATAAGTTTAATAATATATACATTGTTGTAGAAATAAGTAACTCATTATCATTCATTTCATGTTTAAGAAACATACTGTTAAACAATTGTCAAATTGACATATCAAATCGTGATAAAAAAAAAATTGAAAAATAGTCATTGGAAAGCTAACACAATTCTTCACAAGTTTTGTTTTTACTGTAAAGTGAAATTTTAAATAAAAAAATACTTTTATATGTCGGAAGTTGAATAACTTGTGAAAATACAGTTTTTTTTCTCATAAAACAAGCAAAAGTGTAACCCATCTTCATGATTTCACCCATTTTTCTAGTATTGGATCCACTTGACATTCCTCTTGGTTGTAGACACTTTTGTCCTGCAATCCCCCCATAGCTTCTTCGGGTGAGACTGCATCTGCTTTGCAGGTGTAGATGAAAGGGCTAGTAGTTAGGGCTTGTTGGTGCACTCTTGGAGCTGAACCCTGGGTCTGCCCTTGTGCCAACAATGGTCAAAACTTAATAATGTAACATAAATCAGATCATTCATGGGCCTTGTAGGCTACTACAAAATCTTTATTGCAGGATTCTCAAAGATTGCACACCCGATCACTTCCTTGCAAAAGAAGGGAGTGAAGCTTCAGTGGACATTGGAGTGTGAAAAGAGTTTCCAACATTTGAAGAAACTATTAACCAATGCTCCAATACGAAGGATTTTGTATCCAAATGAATACTTCATTATATGCACAGATGCATGTAAAGAAGGACTTGGTGGAGTCCTTAGTCAAAATGGGTATGTTGTATGTTATTAATCAATAAAGTTGAAGGAGAATGAAAGACATTATGCCACTCATGATTTGGAGTTGGAAGCCATAGTGCATTCCTTGAAGAAGTGGAGGCCTACCTCATGGGGAAAAGGTTCGAGCCGAGGACAAACCATAATGGTTTGAAATATTTATTCAGACAACCAACTCTAAATGCTAGGAAAAGCATGTGGCTAGAATTTCTTAGTGAATATGGATTTGATATAAAGCATATAAAAGTGAAGGATAACAAGGTGGTTGATGCACTCATAATAAGAGTGCATGAGTTTCATGCTACAACCACCATCATGTACCAATCTGATTTGAAAGATAAAATCTTAGAGACTGCAAAATCAGATTTGCAATACATGGAAGTAATGGAAAAATTATAGCAAGGTATTTTACAGCAGAAAAATGAGGACTAAAAGATGAGAAACGATGAAATTCTCATTTACATAAGCATAATTTATGTACCCAATTCCTAATAATTGAAGATTTTGATATTGAAATAAATGCATAACGTACCTTATGCTGGACACCCAAGGTATCATAAAACTATTGGAGCTGTCAAGTGCCAATATTATTGGTCAGACATGAAGAAATAATTTCCCGAGTACATTTCCAAATGTTTGGAGTTCCAAAAGGTCAAGGCTGAGCATAGACACCCAGCTAGCTTGTTGCAGCCATTGCCCATTCCTAAGTTGAAATGAGAAGTGGTAACAATGGATTTTATCACTAAACTACCCAGATCAAGCAAGAAACATGATTCTATTATAGTAGTGGTAGGAAAGCTTACCAAAGCTACCCATTTCATTCCAGTGAAGCTCACTCACAAGGAAACTAATGTTGCTAATATTTATATGAGGAAAATTGTTCGATTTCATGTTATACCCAAGAAAATGGTGTCTGACAGAGATCTGAAATTTACATCAAATTTCTGGAAAGTATTATTTAAAGGATTTGGAACAAATTAGAATTTTAGGACAACTTATCATCCAAAATCTGATGGGAAAATAGAGAGGGTGAATCAAGTGACTGAGGATATGTTGAGGATCTACATGATGGATAAACCATCAAAATGGGAAGACTACCTACACTTGGTAGAGATTTCTTATAACAATGGGTACCAATCATCTCTGAAGATAAGCCCATTTGAAACACTTTATGGAAGAAGGCGCAACACACATGTAAGTTGGGACAACCCAACATATAGAGTAGTGGTTGGCCCTGATTTACTTAGAGAAATGGAAGAGAAGATGTCAAAAATAAAGAAGAATTTAAAGGCTTCTCAAGACAGGAAGAAAGCTATGCTGATAAGGGAAGAATTCACAGGGAATTTAAAGTGGGTGATCATGTATTATTGAAAGTGAAGGCCAACAAAAGTTCCTTGAAGTTGGGAAATTGTTCAAAGTTGGTAGCTCGTTATTGTGGGCCATTTGAAATCCTAGAGAGGATTGGTCCTGTATCATATATGCTTGCATTACTTGCATCAATATCTATTCATAATGTATTCCATGTATCATTGCTCAAAAAGTATGTACCTGATGTTAATCATGTTATTGATTAGAATGTGATTCAGGTGGAGCAAGAAGGTTATTTTTAAGTGCATCTAGTGTGCATACTAGACCAGAAGATCAAGCAGCTTCAGAATCAGGCCATAGAGCTAGTAAAGGTATAATGGACCTAGTACGGTCCTGAGGATGCAACTTGGGAGCACACGGATGCTATGCAGTCATAATACCCACATATTTTTGAAAATCTTGGTGTTAAAGGTATATATGTATTGCACTGAGGATAGTGCAAAATAAGGGGAGGGGAATGTAATACCCTAAGATCGAGCCCCACTTGAAAATGTTAAATATGTTTTATAGGCTCGTGATCCAAGTGATTATAAGCCAGGAGGCTTATGTGATGATTAGGCTAGAGAACCTAGATTCTAAAGGCTAGTGAGTCTATTTTTGTACATGTAAACACTCATATCATTAACATAATACATTTTTGTGTGTAGACTGACCACGATAAAATAGTATAGGGGAATAAACTCCACTAGGAAGGGAAAGGGAGGGCTAAGAGCCTAGAAAAGGGGCCAAGCAAGAGGGCTTATCTCTAAGGGAATATTATATTATTATTCCAAAAGACTAAGGCAAGGATAAATCGCATGGGAAGGGGAATGATATACAAGTGGAGAGGAACGAGCTCCTAGAGGGCCATGTGTCAATCAAGGCACATGCAGTAATATGTGGGGAATTTTTTTTTTGTTGGGCACCATTCTCCCCAGTCACCATTGAATTTTTCACGATTGACCAGTCTTCCATTGTTCACGCTGAGACCTCCATAGTTTGACCTCTGTAACCCAGAAGTGGTACGCAGTACCTCCCTGTCATGGGTAGCGTACCTGTATTGTACATGAGCCAGTACTGTATCCTACCCGAACCAGTATTGTTCCTTAATTGATTTATGTTGCTTCCATCTCCATTCCTAGCCTGAGCGAGGTCGCTGCCATCACCTTTTCCATACCCATTTTCTATTGTTGCATTCACTTAAGCATGTACTTGGTTGACTAGAGAGATAGATTGAAGAAGTGGGTTGTCAGAGCCATGGGATTGAAGAGGCAAGTTTTCAGGCCTGTGAGAAACTCTCTCCAGGTGAGAGAATTGTTGGGAAAGTGATTTCCTGAGGGAGCCCAACTACAGCTACAATGCTCGGAGACTTCCTGTTTGACCTGTTGTTGAAGCCCTAGAAGGGAAGTGGGGTAGCCGAAGGACTGTTGAGCACATAAGGGGCACACTTCCTAGGGTGGGACAAGAATGTGGGGGATGAGAGACTCTAGGCTGGTAGTTTGAGTTGGCTACTGGGATGAAATCCTTCCCATTGTCTATATTGTCTCAGCCTAGCCTAGGAATCCCTTTACTCGGGTGGAGTTTATTCCCATCTTGGGGGTGACCCACTGCATAGAGTTCTGAGCACCATGGTCTAAGGCCGGGAGGATCGTGGAAGGTCTGCACACAGTTGGTGCTATTCTATAAAAGATAAGTATCAATTGCATGTGAATTACATGTTGTGTATTTATACATGTTTTATGTTTATGGTTATTGCATGTGTATGTTGCATGAATATGTTTACTATTATTTTCACATGAATTCTGTTCATTTATAGAATGCATTTATCTATTTATAGTTATATATATATTTACAGATGGAATTATTGTTTTTATAGAGTGGCATAACTTAGTCTGGGTAAGGCTGGTGTTGGGCCTTGGTTATGGAAGGTTGTGAAGATTAAGGAAAGAATCATGAAGTGTGAACTACACGGAAAACAAGTTGACTGAGATTGGGTCGAAGTGGCCAAAAGAGAAGAAAATAAGGAGCGAAGTACGAGAAAGCAAGCTGTTGGATAGGGAGATTGAGAAAGACAACTCAGCGAGGAAGATGGATCATGGACAACTCTGCAAGTGGAAAAATCCACCAATGTATTCTTTGGATCACATCATAGGAAAGAAGGAAAGACAGGTTGGCGAAGCCCTGAAAATGCGAGTCAAGTTGACCTAGGGTTTTAGACACCTAGGGTTTTGGTATTTAGGGTTTTGACACCTAGGTTTCGGCCTAAGGTTGTAAGAAAGTCATTATAATGTATAAATAAAGGTCAAGAGGACCTAGGATGGGTTCGAGTATGTTATGATGAGTGATTGTTGTTATTGTTGAAAGAGAAGTATTGAGTGGTGAGAGAAGTTTGTGTTGTAAGATCTTTAGCTGGGTGTGAAGATCAACCCTACAACTAGGTGCGTAGGGAGGGAAGAGAAGAAGATAAAGAAAGAGAGATTTGGAAGCTAAGAGTGTAGATAGAACTATACAATTTCATCTAATATATTATAAAGTACAGTTCTATGGATGTAGCCCTAGAGAGAGGGTGATACATGTATCTCTTGTTGTTGTGTGTGATTGATGGTGTGTTCTTTTGATCTCTGATATACTATCAATGCAATATTGTGTTAGATCTGAGATATAGTTCACGCAATAGACTTAAGGAAGATAAATAATAACTATATCTATGTGTGTGAGTTGCCCTGGATCTACTTTGCATACCCTTTGGTTGTAGACACCTGTGTCCTGCAACCCCCTATTGCTACTTCGGGTGAGACTCTATCTGCTTCGCAGGTGTTGCCAAAAGGGCCAATAGTTAGGGCTTGTCGATACATTGTTAGATTTGAACCCTGGGTCTGCCCTTGTGCCAAAAAATGGTTCTATTTCCAGGACTAGGATCTTCTTAAGGGAATGTCAAGGTGGTTTCCATCGAAGAAAAAGATTTAGAAGTGGATAGAAGAACAAGATAAGGACTTCGCTGAAGCTCAGAATAAGAACCCTAATCTTAGTACAGAGGATTGGTTAGGAAGGTATATCTTTACTAATATACATGAGATTTTCTTTGGAGGAATTCATTAGGAGCTATATAAGCAACTAGCCAGATTAGCAGATACCCAGTTTGAAATTAGACTCAGACCACATGTGGTTTGGATGTCGACATTGATAAAGAAGGTCAATAGAGTTGATAACACCATGTCAAGAGAATTATATCACTGGTTTGATAGTACCATTGGAGGGTACATCACTGATTTTTCTATTGATAGAGTAGAATCATATATCCAAGCAGAGAGATATTTCTTTAAGGGACCAAGAGGAAAATTTTTACACTTCTTGAAGTTGAAGATCAAGATTCTATTGCATGAGAAGAACATATTGAAGATATATTAGTGGGTCATATTAAAAAATCTAATGTTCAATAATTTAGACAGCGACAGTGAAATAGAGGTCAGACACACACGCAGTGGGAGAACCTTTAGAAAATTTCCTCTGGTGAACTTGTTTGAGAATAATCATGAACCACTAGCACAGGAAGAAGGATTCTACAGTGGAGAAGAAGAAGAGTTACTAAACGAGGAACATTAAGAGTCTGCTAGGGAAGAAGAAGGGAATACTAAAGAACCTCGGTGAGAAGAGTTAGAAACTTCAGGAACTGCACAGACTGTTGAAATAAGTAGTATTATGCCTCCTGTTGTTTTAACAACATTAAGTAACTAGAGTAAACTAATTTATCATAGCACTCGAAGCACCGTTACCATCAGTTCATTGCATAGTTAGTCAGGAACCCTAGGAATATCTATGGCAGATGAGATGAGGTTACCCACCTTTAGTGGATATGGATCTGAAGATCATGATCAACATTTGTTCTTATGAGAACCTGTATGGAGTATTAAGAATGTCACTGACAAAATTTTTAAGAGAGATCAATTTAGTACTAACCTGAGAGACCGCGCACTGAGATGGTACATGAAGTTCATCCAAGGAGTTGCATAGCTAAAACCGCTAAATGAGATCAAGACTACATTGATTTTTGAATTCAAGAAACCCAAGTAGGATTCACAATGCATTACATAGTTGAAAGAAATCATGCATAAAGTAGTTGAACCTTTTTGGGAGTTTGATCAGAGGTTTAAGACCTTGATAGGTCATTTGAGTTTTCAGATTCCAGATGAACATAATAAAGAGTGTTTCATTGCTGCCCTCTTACCACAGATCCGAGTCCCTCTGATGCAACAAAATATCGCTTCGCAAGCTGAGGCATTGGATATCACCACGAAACTAGAATCAACCCCTATGGGAGAGTCCAATTCAGGTATGAGTAAAATTTTGAGTCAGCTAACTAGCTTATCATTGCAAGTCAAAGATATGAAAAAGGATAAGGGAAAATATAAAAGAGAAGATATTTGGTGTATTAGATGTAAATCAGAAGGTCATGACAAGGAGCATTGTCCTCTATTTCATGAGTACTTGGCTTCAGGAGCACCGATCCCTTTGAAGCAAGTTATTCTACCTTGGTGCGAGGTATGTAGAAATAGACATCGCCCTGGAGAATGCTATTTCATGAAAAAATATGTCCAGACACCTACCAAACTTTACTTCACATTCTGTAAATCAGTGGGGCATGATGAGAATGATTGTAGGGATGATGACCTATTGCATGAAATATCAAGAGACACTTATAGAATTCAAGGTGAATTATAGCAAGAAGGAAATACTATGCAGTTTAACTCCCCGGGAAGAGGAAAATTTAACCCTCACGGTGGATTCATAGGAAGAGTATGAGGAGGAGGCATGGGCCGAGGTTGAGGTCATATAATTTGTTATAACTACGCACATCTAGGTCACTTATCAAGGGACTGCCAGAACCCTTGTACCACTTGCAGTTACTACAACTCATTTGAACATGTCATAGAAGATTGTCCTGCATTGTTAGCCAAACTTCAGGAGAGATGAGGAGGGAACCAACAAGTAAAACTAATCTCAGCATAACCTCATGGAGTGGATCATAGAGTCATTATTATCACTAGAGGAGGCACTGCTACAGGAGAAGACAGGGTGACTCCAGGGAAGATTACAGAAGAATCAGGAGTTAGAAGAGCTACAGAGAAGACATAGAAGTTTGATCCAAAGAAAGAGAGGAAGACATTTGAAGAGGCTAGAAAAGAGTTTGGAAGAGATCAAGCTTCTTCATCAAAGGCACAAACATAAGTGAGAGAATGTGGAATGCCCCTGGCCTTTGATCAATCTGCTTCACTTAGAGAAGGAAAAGAGGTAAGTAGACTTATGGAATTCTTATGTACTTGCATTAATTTGATTAAGAACGAAAAAGACATACAAGAACTACAAAATTTTATCAGAGAGTATGAGATAGGAAGGGTATATAATCTACTGAATAAAGCAGTACATCAACTATCCGAAAATAGAAGGACAGATAAGGAACTACACCTTAATGCTCAAATTGGAGATTATGATATAGATTATGTGGTCCTCGACTTAGGGTCAGAAGTCAATGTTATGATGAAGCAGACTTGGGCACTGATGGGAAAAACTAATTTGATATATTCCCCTATCAGGCTTAGGATGGCTAATTAGTGGGTAGTAATCCCCTTTGGTAGGATGGATCATGTCCCTGTGGACATTGACGGGGTAAGAACATTTGTGGACTTTAAGGTAATTGAGATAGTTGATGATAGTTGTCCTTATCCTGCTCTGTTAGGAATTGATTGGGCTTTCAACAATTCCACTGTTGTTGACTTAAAGAAAATAAGAATGACATTTGAAGGTGATGGCCTTAGGTTCATTGCACCTTTGGTTCCTGATGAAGGTCAAAGATACACAGAACCCATCAGAGAAATAAGACCACACATATGAGCTAGAGAATATATATAAATTGACAGCAAGACAATAGGATTACATTAACCCTACAACAGATGGGAATTTAAGCTGGAAAAGTGACAACGCATGTTCATCAGACTCAGAATAAGCACTAGAGAAAAGGAAGAACAAAATGTATGAATTTTCTGCACGGAGATGTGCCAGATTGACCAGGGAAGTTCACTGGATTGGCACAGAAGTAAGTAACTTGCCCACATTTGATGGTTTAAATCATTTAAAAAATTTCTTGTTGAAATTTAAAGAAGTTGTACTAGTACAACATATATTTTTGGCACTGGATGAGGCTTTGAAAGAAACTCCAGCAAGATTGTGGGGGACACATAAAAGGAACATCTCAGACTAGATACAATGTCACACTTTGATGATAGCGCTTTTTTTAGACAACATCGAAGGATGTGAAGTTCGATATAAAGGTCAAAGTTGTCTAACAGACCATGTGCGAGGTTGTGAGGAGGCCTGGAGCAACATTCCTCAAGAGAAGTGGGTGCATAAGTTCATCAACACTCTGGACACAATGCCTATCAATTGGTATCTTCAAGAAGAATTGTACCTCATCACTTCAAATTGGTAGGGTATGACTCATAAATTTGTAGCTACATTTTTATTTGAGAGTCAGTATCCCATGGTGGATCAAGATTTACAGTTTGTCAGAGAGATAGTCTTTGAGGAGGCACCTAGCCTCCCTATGGAGAAAGAAGAGGATGAATGGACTGCACCTCTTTAGAAACTACAAGGATGTTACAATATCAATACCAATGAAGACGATGATCCTAGGAATGTGACCATCGCAGAAACAGAAGGGTAGAGAGACATAGAAGGACCACGATTCGAACCACCTTTCATTGGACAACTGATCAAAATCAAGAAAGTTAATATTGGAATAGAGAAAGCACCTAAGATTGCTAATGTTGGAGATTACTGGGATGATGCCACCATTGATAAGATCATAGAATTAATGCATGAATATAAAGACTTGCTCCCAACCAAGTTCACTGATATGAAGGGTGTAAAAGGTCCCATGGGAGAGATGAAGATCCCCTTGAAACCAAGTGCAAAACCAGTTAAGCAGAGACCCTACAGATTGAATCCCAAATATAAGCAGAAAGTTAATATTGAAATAGATAGAATGTTGGAAGCATGAATCATAGAACCTATGGAAGAGTCAGAATGGATTAGTCCTATGGTGGTACAAGATAAGAAGATAGGAGAGATCATGATCTGTGTAGATCTCAGGAAGCTAAATGATTCCTATTTGCATGACCCATTCCCTACACCATTTACACATGAAGTGTTAGATAATGTAGGAGGACAGAAGGTATACTCCTTCACAAATGGATTTTCAGGTTATCACCATATCAAGATTGCCAAGGAAGACCACCACAAGAGCACATTTGCAACATAATGGGGTTCCTACCAGTACACACTGATTCCTTTCGGATTGAAGAATGCACCAACCATCTTTTCTAGGGTGGTGGTCGAAGCATTCAAGAAGTTTTTACATAAATTTTTGGAAGCATATTTTGATGATTGGACTATTTTTATCCTATTTCATAATCATATTGAATGTTTAAAACTAATGTTGGATAAGTGTAGGCAATGTCAGATTTCCCTGAATCTGAAGAAGTGCATCTTATTTTCACCCTTTGGAGTGCTACTAGGCCATATTGTGTGTAAGCAGGGGTTGCTGGTAGACCCATCCAAGATTTCCATTATTGTTGATCTACCCCCACCCCCCACCCCCCCCACAACTTTAGTCAGACACTTGCACACTACGCTGGGACATACTAGATACTACAGGAAGTTCATTAAGGGTTATGCACAACAAGGATGATTTTAAGGATGGAAATTTATTTTAAAATGTAGAAACCTTGGTGATTCTTACTAATGCTTTATATGCCAACTATAAATGATTGGCGATATTTTTGTAAAAATATTCAAATTAATAAGGATTTTATATAGTTTTTATAAAATTTTGGCGATTTTTAAGGTAAAATAATTTTATCCTATAGAATTTGGACGAATCATTTTTAAAATAGAGAATCTCATTTTTGGAAAAACCATGGAAAATTAGCCCATGAGAGAAATTTAGGCCCCACAAATTACAACACCCATGGAGAATATTTTGAAGAAGTATTGTCAGTTTCAATGGACAGAAGAATGTCAGTAGAGCTTTGACACACTGAAACAGAAAATTGTTACTGCGCCTATTCTGATTTTCCCAGATTGGAGCAAGGAATTTCACATGCATGTCGATGATTCATCTATTTCCCTAGGAGCAGTGTTAGCACAACCAGGAGCAAGAGATATTGACCATACGTTAGCCTTTACTAGCAGGAAGCTATCTACAACTGAGATAAACTACACTACCATTGAGAGAGAAGGTTTAGCCATGGTGTACATGTTGTAGAAGTTTCAACACTACTTGTTTGGAGGACATTTTAAGATGTTCATTGATCACTCTATGTTGAAATACCTAGTCAAAAAGCCAGTGTTGGGGGGAAGAATATGGAAATGGCTATTGTTATTCTAGGAATATGATTTTGAGATTGTTGTCAAGCCAGGGAGAATGAACAAGGGACCTGACCACTTGTCTACGTTGGATCATGGAGAGGACCTTACTAGTTTGGAGGATACACTACCAGATGCATATTTTTTGGCCATTAGAAGGTTTGATGATCACTTCGTCGAGATAGTCCAGTTCCCGTCAACAAGAATGGCACCTAGTGAATATACAATCATCCAAAAGAAACAATTGGTAGTGTGCGCTGCAGATTTTTCACTTATAGTTGGACAACTATACAATATGGGACCTGATGAGATCCTGAGGAGATGTGTTATGGATGCAGAAAGACCACTGATTTTAGCAGAAGCACATGAAGACATCATGGGATGACACTATGCAGGGAAAGAAACAACGCGAAAGGTTCTTAGAGCTGGTCTATGGTGGCCTACTTTACATAAATATTCCAAGGAATACTATAAAGCCTACGATGTATGCCAAAGAGTTGGGAAGCCTTATCGAAGAGATGAGATGCCTTTAGCACCGCAAATGACTTTGCAGGCATTTTAGAAATGGGAAATTGATTTTGTGAGACCTATAAACCCACCAGGGAAGCGCACAAGAGCTAGATACATCATCACCGTGACAGAGTATTTGACAAGATGGGAAGAAGCAATAGCAGTTAAGGACTATATTGCAACTACAACTATGTGATTTATATTTGAGGATATCATAACCAGGTTTGGATGCCCGAAGACCCTGATGAGCAATCAAGGTACACACTTTATTAATAAGACTATTGAATCTTTGACTCAGGAATGTGAAGTCCACCATCAGAAGAGTACTCCTTACCATCCACAAGTGAATAGGATGGTCGAAGCTTTCAACAAGATCTTGGAGACAACGTTGATGAAGATCTATAGTGTGAACATGGATGACTGGGATTTGAGAGTACCAACAGTTATATGGGCCTATAGAACTACCTGCAAGAATCTAACAATGCAGACTCCATTTAAGTTGGTTTATGGTCTAGAAGCAATTGTCCCTATGGAATACATAGTTCCTAGCTTGAGAATTGCAGCATTCACAGATATGGATGACATTGGCATTGTTCAAGAGAGGCTTGCACAATTGGTAGAACTAGAAGAAGATTGATTTATTGAAAGATTCCATCAACAGGTACAGAAGGAATGAGAAAAGGACTATCATGATAGGCACATCAAGACGAAATCCTTTAAGGAATGAGATCTAGTATTGGTATACAAAAACAAGTTTATGAAGCATCTAGGGAAGTTCAGGACACATTGGCTTGGGCCATATGACGTTGCTTATGTTACAGAAGGAGGAGCTACACAGTTGAAGACTTTGAATGGAGAATGGAAAGAAGGTTTTGTGAATGGGTGCTAGTTGAAATTGTACTATGACAACTAACTGCCTCGCAAATCTCGGTAAAAGCATGAGAAAAAAGGTCTAGGTACCAGGTGAAGTTGAAACTAGGTACCAGACACAAAAAAATAGTCTGCATAAGGAAGGGAGGGACATAGTAGAAAGCACAGGTTGCCCCACTGTTGGGGCTCAAAAATGTCCTATTTTCATCCACCTTTCCCTTCATCATTCTTCACATTTCATCGCCCCATTAACCTTTCACGATATCATTTCCATAAATATACTTGGGTTTCACCTTATTGTTCTCCACTTTATTCATTTTAGTATTAAAAGGGAATTTGTGATTAAATGTTAG
>JASDQU010103090.1:303976-314583 GCA_032191745.1 Picea mariana | reverse complement strand
ACAGGCACGTTTAGCATCAGTCACATATATGAGAAACACAGAGACAGATATTTTCCAAGGAAACCCATGCAGGGTAAAAACCTCTTTTCTTTTATATGATAAGTAATGGTTACATTCTTTACAATATCATACATATGAGCATCAACTCATAATGAGGCTACAACCTCAGCTTTGCAAGCTGCAACTTGCTGAGAGCACCAACTCTCTGTTTTCTCTAGCACCAACTAGAAGGAAGCATCGACTCACTGGTTTCTCTAGCACCAACTAGAAGGAAGCACCAACCCCCTGTGTTCAAGCACCCACTTGAACCTCTGAGGACAACAGTCCTCCCTAGCACCTCCCAACCACCCTGAAATACAAATCTTTGCTTCTGAAACTTATTACAGTGATATAATGTTCAACAATGGATTACCCAACTTATCACTGTTCTGCTGCATCTCGTTGCTCTTTCTGCCACACTGTTCTGCACATATCACTTGCGCTGTCTATTCTTCTGCGTTTTATCCTCTGTGCGCCATGTCCATTCACTGCACAGTTCCTCTTCAGTTCAATTCAGTTGTTGCACTATCTTCCTTCTTTGCACATGAATCACTTTCCACATCAACAACTATCATCACTCGAATAACAACAACAACCCCATCTCTTCTCTATACCGTGTATTTATAGCTTCTGTGCACCTTGTGCATGCAATGTTCGCCATCCCTCTGCATGCAGACTCTATGTCATTATCCTCCACCTCTTGAGTGCTCTATCTGATCATCATCGTGACTCTTCAGCTTCTCTGGTGGTTCACCCCGTGCGTTCAGTATTACTGGAGGTTATGCTGAGATTCCTCAGCCTCTCTGGCAGTTGAGACTCTTCGTCTTCTCTGTGACAGTTGAGCTCAGATCAACGGTCCACATATTTTGGTGTATTGATGGTCAGGATCTTATCGTGATCTCGCATCTCATTGTTTCTTCGCTGGAGTTTCTCGTCACTCCAAGTCGCGATAGGCGAGACTCAGATATGGAGCTCAGATCAACGGTCCACATCTTTTGATGTATTGACGGTCAGGATCATTTCGTGATCTCGCATCTCGCTGATCCTAAGATGGATATTTTCGTCACTCCAAGTCGCGATACGTGAGACTCAAAGATGGAGCTCAGATCAACGGTCCACATCTTTTGATGTATTAACGGTCAGGATCATTTCGTGATCTTGCATCTCGCTGATCCTAAGATGGAGATTTTTGTCACTCCAATTCGCGATAGGTGAAACTCCGAGATGGAGCTTTATGGTGCTCTGATATTTCACCACGTGTCCTCTTGATCCAACGGTACTTGATTAAATCGTGATCTCACATCTCATGGATCTGAAGATGAATCATCTCGACTCTCCAAGTTGCGATCCGTGAAACTCCGAGATGGAGCTGAAATCAACGGTCCACAATCTCGATGATTCTACGGTCCAGATATCATCATGAACTCGCATCTCGCGATTCCTTCGATAGAGGTTCTTGCCTCTCCATGTCGCGAGTCGCGAAACTCCGAGATGAAGCTGGATGAACGGTTCAGAATAAAACTTTGATTTGACGGTTGCGATTAAATCACGATTTCGCATATCACGATTTTGATAGTTATGTTTCTTGCCTCTCCATGTCGCGAGTCGTGAAACTCCGATATGGAGTTACATCAACGGTCCACATAACCCCTTGAGATGGACGGTCCTCCTTCTTTCGGGATTTTGTGAGCCCATTTTCTCCTTGCACTTTAAAGAACGTGCAGGTTCTCCTCGATCCAACGGTGGTCGGATCCTGCGCTCAGATCTAACACCTGAGATCTATCCTTCTCTTCAGCATGCGCTCTTATTTTTTTTATTCAGATCTGACGGCCCTCATGCTGTCGAGAATTTTGGTTGGGATCCAACGATCAGCGACGCTTCTCCTCCAAGTTTACACACCCTTCTTACTTGGAAGAATTTCGACTCTGCACTAATTCCTCCTAAGCCTACGTTGTTCCTGTTTGTTCATCGATGCACATTCTAATCCTGCCATATTCACTGTTGTACTTGCCATCAATGACAAGCATACGCTATCTATTAAACATTTTCCAACACAAAGAACATGTGCATTTTATGTTGTTTATCCTAAGTTCCTGGCAAGGGGAAAACGTGTAAAGAGGATGCATGTTGATGGAATGCATGCAATTCCAAGGGTGACAAGTGTCAACCCTGGTGCATGTGAATAAATGGCCAAGATGAGCCATGAGAGGGGTTCTTCTCCATTCTTCCCGATTTTCTCAACTGAACATCTCGTTCGACCTCTACAAGAGATACCCCATACATCCACTAATCCATAAGCCTGTGTGTTGATGCTAAAATGTTGAAACATCCTTTGTCTGAGTATCAAGCCTATGCGTGGAGTCTTGTTTGAATCCATATCCATGAGTCCATTCGCCATTGTTGAACCAGTTGGAAAGCCCGTGTTAGTTTTCCCTGTTGATTGTTGTGGCCACGCAGTGTTGGACTGCATGTGGCTCGTTGGCCAGTGGAGAAACACTCTCTCCAGGAGAGAGAGTGTACAGAGGAAGGAGAGAACTCCTGGAAGAAACCTTGTAGCTACCACAGAGCCCAGAGACTTCTAGTCCGGCCTATTGTTGTAACCCAAGGCAAGGGAGGTTAGTAGCCGAAGGACTGTCCAGGTGACAGAGAAGGTGTATACTCCTGGAGTGGAACAGGCATGTGGGGAATGAGGGTCTGTGGGCAGTGAGAGTGAGAGGTTCCTGGGAGAGAATCCCATCCTTGTGGTTGTGTGATGTTTCCCTGTAACCTCAGCCTAGCCTAGGATTCCTTGTCTTGGGGTGGAGCTTAGTCCCAGCTTGGGGGTGACCCACTGTTAAGCTGATGAGCAGTGCGGTCTAAGGTTGGGAGGTTTGTGGAAGGCCTGCACTTGGTTGGTGGAATCTATCATTGTTCAAAAAGTACCAGATGATGCTTTAATTATGTTTCTGTATCTATGTGTATTATAATCATCATGTATTCTGTTGTATATATGAAATGATGTTAAATAGTATTGATTGTTGATTATGGCAGTAAATCGTATGATTACTCTATGTTGAATGAGTTTAACTTGTTTTGAATGCATGTGGTTAATTGTGAGTGAGAATGTTGTTATTCCGCGTAGTAACACCTACACAGTAGTGAGTGAAAAGTGGTGCCATAGTTTACACATAGGCTTTTCTTCTTAAAATTATTCTTTTTATAGGCCTTTTTGTGCTTGTGCTTCTCTTCATCGTCATATGTCTGATCCTTTATTTTTTAAGGAAAATTAGATGCAAAATGACCTATCTTACCACAGTTGAAACATTTGAAGGGCAATTTACCTTTGTATTTGCCCGATCCTTTCGTCAGTCTTCTCACAACATTTGCTTCAATCTCATCTATATCAGATTCTATTTTTTTCTCTTCTTTAAAGGATGCCTCTCTTGTAGTGGATTTGCCTTTGGTGATTCTCATTTCATAAGAAGTTATGGTTCCAAGAAGTTGATCTAGTGTCAATGTTTTGAGATTAGTTATTTCCTCTATAGCAAAGACCTTTGAGTTAAATCTATCAGGAAGAGATCTTAGTATTTTCTGGACTAGAAAAGATTCATCTATCGTTTCACCTAGACCTTTCATAGTGTTGACAAGTTCTTCTATATGTAATAAGTACTTACTAATAGTTTCATATTCATACGTCTTTAACTGCTCAAATTTCAGCCTGTGAGTCTGAAGTTTTGCATCTTTCACCTTTTCATTACCTTTATAACTACTTATCAACTTGTCCCACATAACTTTTGCTGAATCACAATGCATGACTTTGACAAACTCGGTTTATGCAAGTCCACTGAGGAGGGAATTCATTGCTTTTKCATTAAATATAAACTCTATCTTATCATCTTTTGAGACCAAGACTACAGGCTTCACATATCCAGTTTCAACGACATCCCAAACATCAGCACCCAAAGACATTAAATGTGTTCTCATCCTTATTTTCCAAGAGGAAAAGTTTGTTGCATCAAATAGAGGGGCTCTATTAGTTGAACTTCCTTCATTAATAGTCATGTTCAATACTATAGATCTACCTTTGATCAAAGGCACCGACTCCGATACCAATTGTTGGAAAAATTACTGAGGGGGGGGGGTGAATCAATTATATATATAAGCTTGAAACTTTTCTTGTTATTATGTAAATATTTCTAGATTATTATTTAATGTGTTGCTAATAATTTGACATGCATAGATACACAATATTTGATCAATCACACAGAATAAACAGAGACATTGATTTTCATGAGGAAACCCATAAAGGGAGAAAACCTCTTCTTCTTAGGATGTCAATCAAGCTCCAACTTTCATGTACACTATATTCTTTGAGAACCAACTCAAATATGAGGCTCCAACCTCTAATAATAAGCTACAAATTGCAGAGAGCACCAACTCTCAGATTTCTCTGGCACCAACTAGATGGAAGCACCAACTCCTAGGTTTCTCTAGCACCAACTAGATGGAAGCACCAACTCCCAGAATATCTTTTAGCACCAACTAGAACTTAGAGTACTAAAATCCTCCCTAGCACCACCCTACCACCCTTATTGAATATTACAAAACTTACTTACTAGATCTGTCTCTGATATGATCTGTTATAGCTCGATGTCTCCTCTGCCTTCTTCAGTTGTTATGCTCTGTTCCACTTCTTCATATTTTTGCTTCCATGCTCTGTGACTCCACTGCACTCTTCTTCGTCTATGCTCTTCTCTTTCTCCTCTTGCACACCACTCCTCTTTGTTCATCTTTTCTTCTGCATTTTATGATCTGTGCTCCATCTGCATTCTATGTGTTGTTCCTCTTTTATACTCATCATCACCTTCACCCGACGTCCTTCTAGCTGCATAAATAACTATAAAAAAGAACCCCCTCTTCTTTGTTCTACGTATATTTATCACGCCAAGTCCTCTGCCAGATAATACTCGCAACTCTTTGTCTTCTCTGGTGGTTATCTTGAGTCTATTCGTCATCAGTGGCCATTATCCTAAGATTCTTTAGCTTCTCTAATAGTTTGACCCTTCATCTTCTCTGTTATAGTTGAGCTTATTCTATCTGTTACAGTTACAGCTGATATTCTCTAATAGTTACAAGAGGTCCTTGCAAAGAATCTCCTTGTAAACTTCACCCGCGCGAACTAGCACCAGGTGCAAGTTTCCCCCATGTGACCACTGGTTGTGACCACACTCCTACCAAAAAGGTGCTACGTGACTTTGTGTTTCGCGATCTCGCGAGTAGCTCTCCTCAATTCTTTGAAGTCTGAACTCCAAAATTTGTCGTGTCAGATCAGCGGTCCATGACCCTCTGTGATCCGACGGCCCAGATCTCCTCTTCACACTTCCGGACTTCACGTCTTGAGATATCGAAAGACTGCTTGTATCCCTTCTTCCGAAGCCCGAACTAGTGAGCTCTTCAGGACTAGATCTATGGTCCACGCTCTCCTTCCAGCCAATATATGTGATCACCTTCGCGAACTTAGACTTCGCGAGTTTTCGCTTCTCCTATCTCTGATTTCCCGATTTACGAATCAACACAATGTTGATCTCTCGCCACGTGTCCTCTCTCGAGGGACGAATAGGATTTTCTTCATCTCCTGATTCTTCATGTATTCTCCCAAAATTTTCCTGAACTGCGTGGATCTCTGCCATGTTCCCTCTAGATCCAACGACGGTTGGTCCACGCGCTCAAATCTAACACCTGAGATATGTTCTCCTCCTCTGCGTGCTCGTTCCTCCTATCTAGACTCTGATCCAATGGTCTAGATTATTCACAGTGCTCGATCCAAAGGCCACTGTCGCTCCTTCTCATGATCATATGATTTCTTCTAGATTATAATATTTTCTAAGTATTCAAAGGTTTCGGCCTCCGAACCTTCTCCTGCAAGACCGGTTGAAATGTCTCATCTTCGCTTTTCCTCCTGAGCTCTGTCTTCATAAAAGAGGACTTCTTCTGATACTATCATCGTTGCTTTCCTGTTTTCCATCATCATTGTTGTTATTTCCATCAATGAAAATCACACTCTTCCTATAAACATGCCAACAAAAGATGCATTATCATCTTCTCCTTCCATGCAAAGAAAATGTATGGTGTAAGAATGAATTCTTTTGGAAATTCCATTTTTTCGTTGTCTTCAATATTCGTTACCTACAAAACTAATTTGGTGTGTATTTTCCCTAGAAGTCCATCGTCTCTGATACCATGTAAATGTGTTGGACCTAGACAGAATATATCTAGCTATAAAATGACATACACAATTTACAGAGAAAATATGAGAAAAGAGAAGCAGTAGAGAAAGAATGGAAGAATTCTCATTAACCAAATGAATGAATGATAATTTACACATTATATACTCTATATAAATCAACTAATGTGCACTGGAGGAGAATCCAATGCACCATAGTGGTGGTCTAGAGTGATTTGGACATACACCAGCAGTTACGGGAGTAAAGTGCCACCTAGTCTTGTCTCTCAGGTAGTTACAGGAGTGAACTGCCACCTAGTCTAAGTTAACTAGTCTCTCAGTCTTCATTTAACTGACTGAAACAGAGTGAAGTGAGGAGGAGATCATGGAATCATGAGTAATGTGCTAGTCTGGTGATGATTCCAAGGAAAATGTGCATTAGTTGGTGATGATCCCAATGTTGCATGGTGATAATCGCAATGTGGCATATAAACTCCACTCAAGTGATCAAATTGAAGTGTGAACTGAAGAGAATATTCTCTTAGAGGAATATCCTCCCTAAACTATAGGAGACTGGATAATGACTAATAAAGATAGGAAAAAACTAGGAAAAAGAAATCATATGTGTGTGTGAATTATTCCAACATGTATGATGTTGGTAATTTATAAGTTACACGACTATGGATATGTTGTAAACCCTAAAGACTATATACTAGGGTGATTTGTGCCCAAAATTTAGTAAAGGGTTGAAATATACAATGGTTTGGGATTACATGCATCAAAAAATATGTATTCTTACATTTATAACTATGAATTTCTTTAAAAGTTACTTGAATTTATTCTCAAAGCATAACTAGCAAAAATATGTCATCATAGAACCTATATATCTACATCTATCAGCAAGTGTAGATTGTGATAATTAATTAGAAAATTGTTCAACTTATTGTGCTTGAAGCTTTTTATTTTCTTCTAGAAATTCTTCAACCTCTTGGTTGTTGACAACTTTTTCCTTATGTAGGTTTTCCTACTCAGTAATAGGAATGCTACCTATTTCTTCATCATCTGACATGGACTACCAAAAGCGAATTATAAAATTAAAATCCAAACTATTTACATTAAAACCTCTATTAATTAAGGAGACCTTACACTGATAAGAATGCAAATTGAACCTTGTATAAAACTTCACCATGAAGCATAACTACATAAATTATTTAAAACTAGCATATTTGTGAAATTGTGTTTGGTTTTCTATGAAAGATGTAATCTTTAGGGTGAGACAAACACCCCACAATTCCTAAAAATGTGTTTGTTTTTATAGGATGGATGCAATATTTAAGGTGAAACAAACACCCTGCAACTATTGCCATTTTCTAGGAACATGACCACAGTGAACAGAGGTTAAAAACAAAGTTCTATTTTGAAATCAAATATACATAATTTGTCATCAAAGAAAATTATCAGGAAATGGCAACAGCAGTATCAACATGAATCTTTGGAAACGGTGCACACACACTAACTAAAATGTAAAAATGAGTACTAAATACCTATGTCCATGAGCTCAATGAGGTTGGATCTTATACAACCACATCACAAATAGGCTAGTTTTTAATTGCATTTCCATTGCGAAAACATGCAGAAATCATCAGAGAGTAAAAAGGTTATATGCTTGAATAATAATTAAATAAATAAATAGACATATCAACGTGTACGAGACTCTAGAAAGACTAAAGGAGAATACATGAATGAACTTCTCTTGGTTTCAAGAATAATTTATTCTCTACAGAACAAGTTCAACCACATGAAGGTGGAATCCCATCCCCCCGCCCCTCCTCTCATCACTCTCAATTCCCCCTCATCACTGTCAATTCACCATATCCAATCCATATACAGGAAAATAATTGAAAGTGGCATAGTACGAGTCATACAAAACATATAAGATATGTGTATGTGGATATGTGGTTTTGTACATACAAAACATATCAGATTCATTCATAAGAAGGTAATAAAACAAAATAAAATTTGTAGCAACAAATAGTTTATATTAATAAGTTTAAATATCATCAAAATAATTTTTCATTATACATGTTTCTCATAATATATACAATCACTTTTTTTTATGTTTCTAAGTTTTCATATATTTGGAGATTGCCTCATCTATTTATTGATCCACTTCATTTGTTGGCCCCTCTCTTGGTGTTGATTGAATATGCATGCTCTAACACGTTGTATGTATATTCATGTACTCTCCATGGTGTGTAGGCTATTGCTAAGGGGCATTGACTACAATAACAAAAAGGGTTAAATTTATATGGTTAGTTATTATTCAAAGAAGTAGTTCATTAATACAAATATCATTACAATTTTCCTTACCAGGTTGACTAGTGGATACCATTGGTTCAATTTCCATGTGTTCCTTCTCTCGCCATGCATCCTCATCTACATGCTCTGCCATTGAAACAAGAAAACTTATAAGTACACCATTTGTAAGTAAATATTAATAATGGTAATCCATACTTCTGATTGTATAGACACAATACCATCATGGTCGGGCTACACACCACCATCAATGAGTTTCACTCCACCATCATGGGGTTGTTGTCCATTGTCGGCCTCATTATTATTGTTTCTCTCTTGATTAACATAGAAATACACATTCATTTATGGGCAAAATCAATCATGAATAGATTTTACAAGTAATCAACAATTAAAGTCCATTTATTTTACTTATGATGTCATTTAAAGGGGAATATTTTGATTGCCCCATGTTTTGACAATGTTCAACCACAATGTTAAGCCCTAATATTGGCTAATTCCCCTTAATTGGGGCATATTACATTAGTAATGTTATTTTATTTATGTCGGATTTATTCCATTAGTTGTAATTATACCTCCTAGTCTCCTATATATACCAAGGAGAAATTTTCATTTGGAATCATCTTGTACTTGAACATTTAAGTAGGGTAAAAGGAGGTTGCACCCTCGAAGAGGCTTATTATCTGAAATTATCTCTTTTTCAAGGCGTCGCATACTTTTTTCTGAGGTTTTTCTATGTTGAGGAAGAAGAACAAGAACAAGAACCGTCTCAAGATGAAAACGTAGAAGCAATTTCATCTGAAGAGTTGACTCCCACGATATTGTGTAATGCATTGGCTGGAATTAGCACTCCTCAAACCCTCAAGATCGAAGGATACATCAAAAAGAAAAAGGTAATAGTCATAATTGATTCTGGCAGTACTCATAATTTCATTCACTATAAATTAGCCAAAGCTCTCAATTGCTTTGTATATCTAGCACCAAATTTTCAAGTAATGATTGCAGATGGAGGAACTATCAATTGCTCAGGAAAATGCAATAAGATCAATCTTACTATGGGGGAATATGTAATGAATAGTCCAATGATTTCTATACCCATGGGTGGTGCAAATGTTGTACTAGGAATCCAATGGTTACAATCATTAGGAACGGTGGCTTTTAATTTTCAATAACTTTTCATGAAATTTTCATTGCAAGGAAAAGAAATTGAGTTAAGAGGCATCACAGGGAAACCTAATAAGGTGATAAGATCTAATGGCATGAAAAAAATATTGAAAAAGGGGCATCAAGGCGTTATTGCACAACTATTCTCACTAGATGTTCAAACATCTAAGCCATCTATTCCTCAAGATCTCCAAAGGATCATTCATAAGCATTCCAAAGTATTTGAAGATATTCCCAAAGGTCTTGCACCCACTCGAAATCATGATCATGAAATTCACCTAATTCCTAGGAGTGTTCCTCCTAACATCAGGCCATACAGATACCCTTATGCCTAGAAGAGTGAAATTGAGCGCATGGTTGAAGAAATGTTAGAGGCTGACATTATTAGACCTAGCCAAAGTTCTTACTCTACACCAATGGTAATGGTATTCAAGAAAGATATCTCATGGCGTATCTGTCTAGATTATAGAGAGCTCAACAAGATCACTATTAAAGATAATTTTCCCATTCCCATCATTGATGAATTGTTAGATGAATGACATGGAGCAATCTATTTCACAAAATTGGATGTCCATTCAGGGTATCATCAGATCAGAATGAAGGAAGACGATATCCCAAAAAAAACATTCTGAACTCATGAAGGCCATTATGAATTTTTGGTCATGCCTTTTGGCCTTACAAATGCACCTTCCACATTCCAAGATTTGATGAATTCCATTTTCAAGCCCTTCCTTCGAAAATTTGTGTTAGTATTTTTTGATGAGATACTAATCTATAGAAAGTCTTGGGAGGATCATGTGCGACATGTTGACAAGGTGCTACAACTACTAAAGGAGCAACAACTATATGCCAAACCATCCAAATGTTTCTTTGGAGTAAAGGAGGTAGA
>JASDQU010103090.1:208976-303266 GCA_032191745.1 Picea mariana | reverse complement strand
AAAGGGGAAGCAAAATGTTGTGGCAGATGCACTCTCAAGAAAGGATGAAGATGTTGAGGCCTTTCTCTGTGCTATCTCGATCATCCAACCCGATTGGATAATAGAAGCAAGGGATGAATGGAAGAATGACGAAAAAGTGTGGACTCTCATTCAAAGGTTGCAGCAGGATTCCAGTTCATCAGATACATTTACATGGAAAAATGATTCATTATGGTACAAAGATCGCTTATATTTATGTAAGAACTCCAAACTCAAACAAAAGGTACTATTGGAATTGCACACCTCTCCAGTAGGAGGGCACTCAGGATTTTTGAAAACCTACCATAGAGTCAAGAAGGATTGTTTTTGGGATGGCCTTAAAATGAATTTTCAAAGGTTTGTGGCAGAATGTTTGGTTTTCCAACAAAATAAGGTGGAAACAATTAATACCCCGGGTCTTTTACAACCATTATCCATCCCAAGTCACCGTTGGGAGGATGTTTCCATGGATTACATCACAGGGTTACCGAAGTTTGAAGGAAAGAGTGTCATCATGGTGATTGTTGATAGACTGACCAAGTACGCACACTTTTGTGCACTCTCTCATCCCTTCAAATCTAGTATAGTTGCCACTGCATTCATGGAGACAGTTCAAAAGCTACATGGCAGCCCAAAGATTATTGTAAGTGACAGAGATCCCATCTTCACTGGACATTTTTGGACATAATTATTTTCTTGTTTGGGTACTCAATTGGCCCATAGCTCATCCTATCATCCTCAATCTGATGGACAAACTGAGATAGTGAACAAATGTCTGGAAGGCTACCTTCATTGCTTTGTCTCTTATAAACAAACACAATGGTTCAAATGGTTACCCTTGGCAGAATGGTGGTATAACACTTCCTTTCATACTGCAACAAAAAAGACACCATTTATGGCACTTTATGGATACCACCCTCCTTCCATCACTTCTTCTCTAAAATAAAAATCTAAGGTTCAAGCAGTGGAAAATAACATCGAGAATCAATAACAAGTTCTCCAAATCTTAAAGGACAACCTGACCATGGAACGAAATCACATGAAACAACAAGCAGATCAGCATCGTAGTGAAAGAAGTTTTGAAGTAGGGGATTGGGTGTTTTTAAGACTACAACCATACAAGCAGATGTCCCTCAAGCAAGCCAAGAAGGATAATAAATTATCACCAAAGTACTATGGCCCTTATAATGTGTTGCAAAAGATTGGTACTATGGCATACAAATTGGAGTTGCCTGCATCTTCACGAGTACACCCGGTTTTCCATGTTTCATGCTTAAAGAAGGTTATAGGCGACAAGATCCCAGTTCAAACTATATTTCCAGAACTTGACGAGGAAGGAAAAATCATATTGGAGCCTGAAGCCATCACTGACACAGGAATTCACCAGCTGAGAAATAGATCCATTTCATAGTATCTCATTAAATGGAGGAAACTACCAGCTAAACATTCCACTTGGGAAGATGAGTCTTTTATATAGAAGCATCCAGAGTTACTCAAGCATTGTGGACAACACTTTTCTCAAGGGGAGGGGCATGTTAAGCCCTAATATTGTCTCATTACCCCTTAATTGGGGCATATTACATTAGTAATGTTATTTTATTTATGTCGACTTTATTCCATTAGTTGTAATTATACCTCCTAGTCTCCTATATATACCAAGGAGACATTTTCATTTGGAATCATCTTTTACTTGAACATTTAAGTGGGGTAAAAGGAGGTTGCCCCCTCGAAGAGGATTGTTATCTGAAATTATCTCTTTTTCAAGGCGTTGAGTACTTTTTTCTGAGGTTTTTCTATGCTATATTGATATTTGGTTCCTAACACACAACTTGAAAGTCAAACTTGAAACTGAGTCAGTGGTCTTCTTCAATGGTCACAATTTTGAATTGATCCCCCTACATTGCATAAGATCTCAAATTTGGATTATTGGAAGCAATTAAATAAAGTTGGATGATGATAGGAATGATACAGTTTAATTATTTAGTTCTTACAATTCGTGCTTTTAGTTTCACATAACCACCATGGCCAAGTTTGTGTTGCCTATGTTTTTCTAGTATTATCTTGGTTGCTTTTGACATGTATGGGAGCCTATGAAAAGTTTATAATAGGTTGTATATGGCAATTTTTATATAGAACTAAACAAAATTCAGCATATTGAATTCAAAATATCAAATACCTTCCTAGACCAGGTGGCATATTTCCTTCTTTTCTCATTTTCTTCTCCTTTGCATCCTCCAAAATATTCTTTCACTCACTCTTGGGAATCATCAGAATACGCTCATACCTAGGGTTTTTTGAAAATGAACCCTATATTGATCCCTCACATATTTCAAATATGTACTGACCAATGATGTGAATCCATTTTTGTTGAAGGTTTCACCAAATAGGTCAACCATGTAATGGTCCATCTAGACATTAAACCTCTAATACATCAAACCAATACAGTGGATATAAAAACACATAAATTATGACCATAAATTTGATAAGGTAAAGGAATACAACTTGCATAATTCACATGAAATTATATTGGTGAGGAGCTTACTTGAGAACTGAACACCTTGAATTAATTATAACTCTATACCTGCTAATCCATTATTCTCCAAGCTTTGATCCATCATACCGCAAAAAAAATGTGGGGGACAACTCTCCTCCCAACCAATCCCCTCATTCATCACGACCGAGATCCCCTGATCCCTCAATCAATGATCCATGCCAATGTCAATCCTTAATTCCCAACTGTCTTCCAAGCCCAAAACCCAATATTCCTTCCTCCCTTTTCCTCTTCTATTAAATAGAATTCCTTGGTCCATCCATGCAAAAGAAACCCCATGCATAGATTCCACTTGTCATCATGCAAACTTTCCCTTTTTTTATATTAATTAAACTTAAATGACTCCTCCATAACTTATATTCTCTTATTTTATCCTTTAATTAATGATAGAGTAATTATTTTCTTATCTTAACTTAACTTAATTGAGTCCTCCATAAAAAAAATCCTCGAAAAACAGCATGGGAAACCCCCAAGTACTTCCCCACTTCGTGGATGGTAAACGAGGTCAATCGTCGGCCTTGATTATGGGGCCTAACCCCAAGGGAGAACAAGATATTCGAACATGTGACCTCTTCCACTGGGGATAGCTTCACGTCTGGTTCAGAACCACTTGAGATAACCCTTGGGGCTTATTGAGTCCTCCATAACTTATTCTCTCTAAGTAATTATTTTTATTTATTTTTATTTCTTTGCTTTCTATTATTGTACTACTTAAATATTTATCTATTTATCATTATTATTATTATTTTGTAAATTATCCCTTCTGCAATTTTCATTACTATAAAACAAAATAGTTACATAGAGATTGTGGTTGGTTGGCCACTTGGGAAACCCAACCAGTCACAATATAGCAGTTGGAGAGTTCCAAAATAGTTTAAAAGTTCAAAAAACATAAGTGTAGACCCTTTACAAAATAATATTTGTTATAGATTGTCACTGTTATTGCACCATTGACCCCTAGAACTATTACTACTATCATAAGTGTTGAGGCACCATTTGAGTTGGAAAAACCAAAACCAAAACTAGGGGGAACTCTAGCGGTTGCATTTGCATGGCCATGGATCAGTCCATCTTCATCGGAGTTGAAGTTGAGCAAGCGATCCATCTTCCTACCAATGCCATAGAATCTCCATCCACATTTCATCCAATTGGAGGAAGATTTCCTCATGGGATTCATTCTGATCTACCAAGACCTTCCTCGGCATTGTCTTTAAGATCCAATACAAGTTGATAATCTTGGTGTAAAGGGTGGTGTGTTCCATGTATGAGCCAAGATCTGGTATCCATTGACCAATTTTCTCGTCTACTGCTACATGGTTGACAAAGAGACGAAGCACCCTAGCATTGGCTTCAGCAAGATCTAGTTTAGCTCAAATGTGAGGTGGAGTTTGGGCTTCAAAGGCCTCAGAAATGGGTGCAACAATGGAGTGTGTATGGAGTTCTATGGCTCCCCCTCTGTGATTTCGTCCTTGTTTCTTGTTCCTTGTAATTCATTATCTGTCTTCTTGAAAGAGAAGGGTTTTTTGGGTTCACGGGAGACTTTATTCATTACTCCTTCCTTTCTTGGAAGCATCATACAACTTCCATAATTCATTAAATATCCCCCAATCATAGATGTCTAATCTCTTCCCAGCACAACTCCATATGTTGGAGGAAGGTCTACCACAATAATATTGAAAACTGTAATAATATGGGGGGTTGTCATAATCCAAGCATAAAATTCCTTGATCTCTCCATAAGATGGCACTTTTCTAGAATCAATTGCATATATGATTTCACTGGTTTCATAATACTTGGTGCAAATCATGCCCAAAGCCTCCATGACCACCAATGGCATAATATTATTTGTCAGGCCAGTGTCAGCTAAAAAATTATGCAATGCAACATCATGGTTTTCAATAGAAATTGAAAAGGGAGGAATTTTACCTCTCAGCTTGGCAGTCAACTGGTTTTGGCTTTGTTTCGGGCTAGTGAAAACAACTTATGCTATTTCATATGGATCGTCCAACAATTTCAAAATGTTTTGTCTTTGCTGGGGAAACTTCACCACTTTTGTAAAGGGAAAAGTTATCCTTAATTTACTCAAGTCCTCTACGACATTATATGTCATTTGAGTGGATTTTGACATCATGTGTTGTCTTTTACTTCCAACACTATCTGTCACTTTCTCATTCGCTCTTTTCTCATTTATTTTTTATTTTTATTTTTATTTTTCTTTATCAAAATCACCTTTATTTTTTGGTCTATTTACAAATCCTCTTGTCTGGGTGACATTTTATTGCGAGTTGGGATCGTTGTCACCCTCTTCAAATATATACATGGATGTCTCGTATCCGTCCATCTACACAGTTTCGAAGCTTTCATCGGGTGAGTAATAATTCTCTTGCTCAATTAATTGCTCGTCATACACATCATCCAGAACAACCACATTGGGAGTAGGTTTTCTGGGAACCCTTGGTCTTTGCGGATTATCCTTGTTCTCAAACCTCACTCAGTTTTCTTGGGGAGGGTTCCTTCTTTGCTCTGGGATTAGCATTCTTGGATTTGGCATGTAATTATCTCCCCTTCTTAGTCTAGTTATCTCATTCTGCATTTGCTTGATAGTTCTATTCATTTGTTCAATTTTGATTATTTGCTTAGTTTCATGTGTCACCACAGGGTCAACCTTTACATTAGGTATAGTTCCCTTGAAAAATCCTCCTCCCATTTTTTGGTTTTGAGTCAGTCGAGGCTTGAATTCTTCATTCTTTCTTGAACTGGAAGCTCCTTGATTATCAATATTTAGTCCTCTCAGTTGCCTTTGTACTCTTCCCAATATAATGTCAGGGTCATTACCCGTTTCAATAATAATTTCTTCCATCTCAGTGGCTTTAGTCATTGCCTCTTCCAAGGTATCCATTTGTGATGTTCTGATAGCATATTTCACATTCGAGGGCATTGCATTCTTATAACAATATAATAACTAAGAATTACTATATCATTTGTTCTTTTATCGTATGGAATCCTACTCAGGGTTTTATTGAAACTAAGATTAAAATCTCATATCATTTCATTCTTTCTCAAGCCAATCTAGGTGAAATCAGTAAGAAGGGTATGATAAGCAATTAGAGGTGAAAACATAGTCAGGAACATATCTTTGAGGTCATTAAATGAGCAAATTGATATGTTGGGAAATGTTGTATACCATTCATATGATCTTCCTGATAAGGTTTGCATGAACAACCTTACCATGACATCAGCATACTCAACATAGTGAAAATCACAAACATCAAGAAATAGGTGCAGATGCCTCTTTTCTTCAATTGCTCCATCTCCGGAAAATTCATTTAGGGTGCCCTTAGGGAGAAAAGGGAGATCATGTTGCTCACAAATAAGATTTAGAGGGGAATATCTTACCCTCCTTTGATTTGCAAATCATGGGTTTCCTTTATTTCTTGCAGCATCTCTTCCACCTCCTTGTCTCTCCTCATGATGCTCATCTCGGGGTTGTTCGTTTCTTTCTTCCATATCCAGAGAGATTCCAGGGATAGGATTTTCACTTCTAAGAATAAAGAGTTGTTTGATTTTACTTCTGGTAATGGGTCCCTTGTATTCGTCCAGCTTCAATCACGACCTTGTTCTTGTGTTGCTCTAGTTGTCCTTTGATTTCTTTGGTCTTGTCTCTCTTCTCTCCTTTGTCTTCGGAGGATTTCTCTTTATTATTCTTGGACCAAGGTTTGCCAAGACCTTTCTAAATCTTCACGGGTCTCGATCATTTATATTATCAAGTTGTATAACTGATGTAAAATGATTTGTTGGTTGTTAAATCCAATTTCCAGATGGGGCTGATCAACCTGGGGAAAAGTCATATATTTTTCAAAAATGTTAGACCAGATTCAAAATTTCAGTTTTGTCCCCAGTATGGTCTCCAAAAATGTTAGCTCTTGAATCTGTTAGGATCGAAATGGAAACCTTGTGAGGATGAAAATCCCTCTATTTTTTTATAGCGGTCGTACTCCTCTTTAAATTCTCTTGGGATTTCTTTATGTTCAAAATGTGGGACTTGACAGAAGTTTGTCGTAGTGATTCAAAAAACATAAAAATTGCGAGAAAATAAAAGGGAAATGTTTTTTTTTTTTCTTTTTAAAGAAATTTCCTCGGAAAGGACCAGGAATCACACACTTGAAACATTTAAAGAAAATAAGCTAAATTTCCTCACATCCATCATAGTTTAAGATAGGATTTCTCATCACATAAAATGAAAAAAATATGGTCTGCATGCATAAGAGAACATTAACAGAGTGGACACATGGGTAGCTCAAATAAAGATAATGATAAATCAATCTCAAATACTTTATATTCTGAAAACAAGGTTACAAAGAACAATCGAGATTGTTCCCAAAGTAGTTCTCTTGAAATTTCTATAATATATATAGTTTGTTACATATTCTTTGAAATTGTAAATGTATTTGTCTTAAAGACTGGGATTGGGGCTCCCACGGACCATAAAGCAAATAAATACAAGAAATAATATTTTAGAAGTAAGACGATGGATGGTAGAAGAACAACAAGACCTGGTAAGAAAAAAAAGGAGTTATCAATCTTCAGTTAAACCTTTCTAGTGAAAGAGGTGGAATAACTGAATGAAGGACTGGATAAAGAAAAATAAGGATGTGATTAGCGTAAACTTACTATGATGGTATCTCATGCTTTCATTTTCTTGTTGATGTCCTTTTATTGTTTTCATCAACAGTTACAGGAACCATCTCAACTGCTTCTTTCCCTTCATTGGTCAGTTTATTGATAGCTTTCTTGAACCATTCTTCAATGTAAATTTTCATTGGTGCCATGTTGATTTCATGTCTGATTTTGATGTTAAACAACTTGCCCTCTAAGTTTCTTAGATCAAGGGAAATGCCATGTAATGCTTCTTCAATGTCCCGATTTTTTATGAAGTAATCCACTAGCCAATTATCTATGGAATCCTCATCATATTCAATTATACCATAGAATTTTTCAATTGACAATCCTTTAAAAATATCAACTTGCTCATCAAACTATTGTTTTGTTAGGAACAACGAGTTAAGAATCAACTTGGGATCTTGGACTTCGTTAGTGCTTCCGGCTAGGTCCACCTTTGTTATCCTTTTGAATAGTTCTTATCTCCTTGTTATGGCTTGGTTTCATGCTTGAACGATGTTATTCAAGTTCTTTATTTTTTTCTTTCTAGCAGGCGTTCAACTGCTTGATCCAACTTGGAGAGGGAAGGTCCTCCTCTCTTCTCTTTAGCTCTGACATGTTAGAAAATTTAACACCAAAGGGTACCATGGCATCATGGTAAAAACCTTCTTCATTTTTTAGGTCATCCTGTAAATACTCATGGAAGGCATGCACCCTTGAGAAAAAAGAAATCATGTTCTTTGAAATTTCCCAAGATTCTATGATCAGTGCCATTATTTTCTTGATATTATTCTCCACATCTCTCTTGGTTATGTGAGTAAGCTTGAGAATCCTTTTTAGCAGCAGGCATGGTGGGTCCAACAATTTCCAAAGGGCTGGAAAGAAATGGAAGAGGCATCAAAGTCTCTTCTAGTTCCTTAATCCTTTCCTTTAACTTTGTACTTTCTTCTTCGAGACCACCAATGGAGTCGTCCAATGCATCGTCGATTTCTCTATGGATTCTGGAAATCTGGGAAAGATGCATATTTCTTAGGTTAACCTCTAAACGAGATTTCCCTTTTTTATTCTTCACATCACTCTTCTCAATAATTAATTTCTTAGATTTGTTGTCAAAGACAGTGCTCTGAAACACAAATGACTCTTCTTCATCGAAGGTCGTATTCTCACCAATTTTCAACGAAGGATTCTGGTGGACCGTGCCTCCTGGATGATCAATGTTAGGAAAAAATTTCTCGATGTCAACCTCGAGCTCCATATATTCGAGGGAGAAGTTGTTGATGTCACTTTCGATGTATTTCTCTTCTTTCTCTTGTAAAATATTATTCCTCTTCTTCCTCAGAGGGAGTTTATGTGAGCTTTCATTTTTTCCTGGAAGGGGGTTCTTGTCTCCTCCTCCACCTAAACTATTGTTGATCACTTTTCTAAATGGGTGGGTCACTAAAGCACTGCTTCGAGATGTTGTATTCTTGGGAGTAACAGTTGGGTATTGGGGATATACCCATATCCCTTTATGGAGATGTTTTTCTGGTACTGTACCGCCCAAACCTCCTAGAAAGATTTTACATTTCTTGTCAAAACTTAAATTTTGTGGTGAGGGTGAGACAGTTGCATATGAACATGCTTTTAAATTATGGAAATTTTGTTGTTTTCATAATATTACTAATGGAAGTGTCATTTGTAGGATGTTCACTCTCACTTTCGTAGGCTGGGTCAAGAGTTGGTGCAAGACTTTATCAGCCACCTCTATTCACACATGGAAACAATTTATGTTTGTATTTTTGCATGGTTTTGAGAATTATGATTATGATAAATTGTCTGAAGAAATTTTAGAAATTAGGAAGAGCGAAGATGAATCTCTTGAATATTTTGTTATCATATTTACTCATATTTTCTATAGATTTTCTTTGGATGATAGGCCCTCTAACCACAATTTGATTTCATGTTTAGTTTCTTTTACTAATGAAATATACTATCTAGTGGATGAAGAATCTAAATCATGTTTTAATATTCCTTTACATGTTGATTTGGACTTAAATAAAAATATTGCAAATACTAATCCTTTAGTTGGACTCCATATGTATGGGTCTTTCCTTACTATGGGAGGTGTAGATCAGAGAGAGGATTTTTTTTTTAAATAAACATATATATCCTCTCATCAATCCACCCCCCCTTTATTGACGTGGTTTGGTCCATATCATATACTAGTCATCATTGTTTCCAGCGGGTAATATTGTTCCTTGATGGCATCCATAAAAAATTCCCAAGTGGGCTCGGCCTCAAATATTCTAGATTACTCTATGGGATTTTGCTCATAGTAAGTCTCACACCAATATTTGACATGGGAGACAACATTTAGGAGTGCAAAGGTGATATTTTCCATATTAGAAAAATTTTGAACATAGAAATAACCTTCTAGTAGATTTAACCACTTTTCCAAAGCATCTGCATCTATATGACCTTCAAATATGGGAATATCAAAATTCATTTGTACCTTAAAGGGGGTGGCACCTCCAAAGTGGTCTCCTAATGAAGACGATTTTTTTTATTTTCGGCAGTCATCAAAGGATTTGGGAAAAATTATCCATCATCTCGTTCCTCTATGTGCTAGGACTTCCACAAGCAACAACTTGATAGGATCTCATTCTCCTAGTCTCTCGTTTGTTAGAAAAACAATATCACGGAGCAATAAAATAAAATAAATACAGAAATAAAACACAGAAGATAAATAATACAATAGAGACGGGGATATATGTGGTTCATATAGTGTGGGCTACATCCACTAGAGAAATTTCCAGGTCCTTCCTTTATTATTATCCAGCAAATGAAGGGATACAACCTATAGCACACTCGTTGTAACTTCCTCTTATTTCTCTCATAGTCTCATCTCTCATAATACAATATTCGTTATCACTCAAAGATGCAATAAAATTCCATCGTACTTAAAACAATATTTCCTTCTATGAAAAAAAATCCTAACATAACTTCTACCATCATATATGCGACCTTATAATGAATGGTCTAGATTGACTACGAAGTTACTATATTTTACAAGGCAATTTTTCCCAAAAAAATTCTTCGGGGGGGGTTTCCCTTNCCCCACACCCCCCTCTCAGAAAATGGGATCCAAACACGGTTGAAACAAACCTCTGAATCAAGAAGATAATCATGCTCCATAACCAATAATATCCCACTTGGAGACTGGTCACAACAAAGCCACTACTATTTTACCTGTTGGACTATGATCCACCTTGGACCTAGGACATTTATCATATTCATGCTTTAAGGCCAACTAAAACTGAGCAAGAACTCAGTTTCTCCTTGGTTACTACCTTTGTTAACATGTCTACATGATTCTGGCTAGTATGTATCTTTTCCAACTTCAAATGTCCATCTTCCAAGATGGATCATATGAAATGGTACCTGAGTTTTATATGCTTAGTATTAAAATGGAAGGCTAAGTTATTTACAAGATGAATGGCACTCTCACTATCACAGTACAACTTGTTATTCTCCTGCTTCTTTCCCAATTCCTCCATAAACCTTTGTAACCAAATCATCTCTTTACTAGCCTTTGTAGCAGCAACATACTTTGCTTTCATTGTTAAAAGTGCAACAACCTTTTGCAGTTTTGAAATACAACTTACTGTTGTTCGACCTATAGTAAAAACATACCCTGTGGTGCTCCTCCTGCTATATTTATCACCTGCCATATCTGAATCAACATTTCCTTGTAGAATAGTGTTTGAACCTCCAAAACATAATGCATGAGTATTAGTACCTCTTAAATATCTGAGAATCCACTTTACTACCTCTCAATATTCTTTACCTGGATTGTTCATATACCTTCTCACAACTCCCACTACATGTGCAATATCAGGTCTTGTGCACACCATATCATACATCAAGCTACCAACTGTTGATGAATAAGGGAACCAGGACATGTATTCTATTTTCTCTTTTGTCTTGGGACACATTTCCTTTTTTAGTTTGAAATGGTTGGCTAAAGGTGTACTAGCTAGTTTTTCATTCTGCATTCTAAACCTCTCCAACACCTTCTCTATGTACTCACCCTCATACAATGTCAATTTGCATTTTTTCCTATCTCTTATTATTCTCATACCAAGGATTTTCTTTACATCACCCAAATCCTTCATCGCAAATGAATTAGCTAATTTCTTCATGAGCAAATTTATACCATGCATATTAGACCCTACAACAAGCATGTCATCTACATACAATAGCAAGATAATATAGCTTCCATTTTCTAGCCACTTAAAATAAACACAATGATCAGAATGACATCTACTATAACCTTGTTCTATCATAAACCTGTCAAAATTCAAATACCACTACCTTGGATCTTTCTTTAGGCCATACAATATCTTGTTCAACCTGCATACCAAATTCCCCTTCCCTTTAACCTCATAACCCTGTGGTTGTTGCATATAAATATCTTCATCCAAATCCCCATGGAGAAAAGTTGTTTTTACATCTAACTATTCAAGAAGAAAATATTGTACTACCACAAGACTTAAAATAGTTCTAATTGAATTCATCTTAACAATAGGAGAAAATATTTCATCAAAATATACACCTTTATTTTGTGCAAACCCCTTTACAACAAGTATAGCCTTGTACCATTTTTTGCCTCCATCTTCTTCCTTCAACTTGTAAACCCATTTATTCTGCAATGCTCCTTTTCCTGGAGGTAACTGCACCAAATCCCAAGTATGTTTATTTACCAAGGAATCGATTTCCTCTTTCATGTCTTGCTCCCACTTATTTTTAGTGTCTACCTACATTGCCTCTTAATAACTTTTTGGTTCACCAGAATCAGTTAACAATAAATAATACAGTGAAGGAGAGTATCGAGGTCTACTTAACTTGGTAGATATTCAAACAACACTTGCAGGAGTTCAGAGTACATGTTTCTCTTGTTCTTATACATTTTGATTTTCTGGTGCCTTTGGAATTCTTTTTTCAGTGATCTCATCAAGCACTGTGTATTCTGGTTTTTCTTTTTCCTATTTCTTTCCCTGCAATCGATCTTTGTACATGAACTTCTCACTGAATATGACATCTCTACTCCTAATGATTTTGTGATTTTCATAGTCCCATAAGTGATAACCAAAATCATTAACATTGTATCCAATAAAGGTACACTTCTTTGATTTCGCCTCAAGCTTTGTTCTATTTTCTTTATCAATATGGAAAAATGTTTCACAACCAAAAGTATTCAAAAAAAAATAGTTTACCTTTTTACCTGTCCATGCCTCTTCTGGAATTCCACCATCCAAAGATCTTGAAGGTCCTATATTTATTAAGTAAATAGTAGTATCTACAACATCTACCCAAAACTATAAGGGAAACCCAACATGCAATCTCATACTCCTTGCACGCTCCATGATTGTCCTATTCATCCTTTCTAACACGCCATTTTCTTGTGGTGTTCCTGGAATTATCTTCTCTCTATGAATCCCATGGTATGAAGAGTAATCATAAAACTCATTTCTACAATATGCACCTCCATTGTCTGATCTGATACACTTCAACCTTTTTCATGTCTTATTATCAACCAAAGCTTTCCATTTCTTAAAAGTATCAAAAACATCAGATTTTTGTCGAATGCAATAAACCCAAGTTTTTGTAGTTGCATCATCAATAAAACTAACATAATAATGAGAGCCACCAAGAGATGATACCTGAGTTGGTCCCCATACATCTGTATGCACAAGCTCTAACCGTTCACTCTTTTTTTCTTTTCCGACTCTGAGAAATATGACTCTCTTTTGTTTTCCATAAACACAGTGCTCATAGAAATCCAAATCAATTTGTTTAATATCTAGAAACAAATTTATTTTTTGAAGTATTTGCATCCCCTTCTCAATCATGTGTCCAAGCCTATTATTCCATAGTGTTATACGCACTCGTGTAGAAGCTAAAGATATAGAATATTCAATATTACCAATACATAAATACAGTGTACCTACCTTCTCTCCTTTTTCTATCACTAGTGATCCTTTGGTGACCTACCATGCCTTATCTATAAATATAGATATATAGCCTTCACTTGCTCGCTTCCCTGTTGAAATTTTATTTTTCCTTAGATCTGGAACATGTCTTGCCTATTTCAACAACCATTGGTTTCCATTCTTTTTTTTTATTTGTACCTTACCCATTCAAACAATTTTGCATGGTGCATCATCACCCAAATGAACTTGTCCAAAATCACCTTGAACATAATCTAGAAAATGTTTCCTATTAGGCATGGAATGAAATGAATCCCTTTAATATACTACCCAAGACTCAGAAATATTATCTACAGAAAGAATCAAAGCATCTTGTAACACATCACCCATTACATTTGGTTCCCAGTTTTTCTCCTATTGTCCATCTCTTTGTTTCTTTGTAGCTATGTAGTATTTCTTCAAATGTCCTTTCTTCCCACAATTCCAGCACTCTATCTTTCCCAGTATAGATTTTGATCTTCCCTTCCTATAATTCCCACAGTTCACTGAGCCCTTTCCTCTATACTTTTTTCTTCCCCTATGTTATCATTGAAAAGTCATCTATAGCATTGCACACAATGGTTGAAGAAAGACATCAATGCCAGCAGAAATTAGTACACCTACAACATCAAAATCCATCAAAAAGGCATAAAAATATACACTTGGTTGAAAAATCAAAGTGCGCAAATTAACCAAAGGAAGCGCACAGAATGCGCACGCAAACATAGCCCTAAGCGCGCACTGTGTGCAGAATGCGCAAGATGCGTGATTGTCTACGAGCAAAGCTGCGCACTTCTCATGAACGGTGCATTTATGAATCTTGCTAGCCTCTCAACTAGTTCCAATCCAACCCCCAACATGATTTGACACTCATATCTGAGTGAAATCTAGCTTGGAGGTTGGTCAAGGGCTAGGAAGTTCCCTAAAAGGCCCCTTGTTCACACTATGAACCAGTTGTATCTTTCCATAAATGGACACTATAAATATGTGCCATGGGTGTGATAGAAAAACAAGAACTTCAAGGTATTGTTATCTTGCAAGAATTCTTCTTAGAGAATCCTCTTTTTTCTTTGAATCATTCAAGCACTATATCAAAGGCCATTCCACTCACCTCTTGAGAGGATTGGCATTGTATTTCTTCACCATTGTTACTTGCAATTGTATGAAGAGAATATCTCTCTATTAGGGAACTCAAGAGCCCTCCCAAGGAGGAAGAGGGGATTCATAAGTCCCTTCCTTTCTCTACGGTGCTAGCCTATCAATACATTGATCCATTGGTAGCTATATGATTGTCATTTTTTGTTTTTCATGGTTCTAGTTCTTTCAAGCTTCTCTAACATATATTTCCTTTTGTTTTTAGTTTTATTTACTTATTTCATGTGTATTTGGTTATCTAATCAACTCACAAACCTCTATCTTGTTTAGCTGACTTAACTAGACAAGTAAGTTTTGTGCTTTTGCTCACCCATGTGGAAAACCCAACATAACACCTTATTCTCCATGGTCAATGCATTACCCGATGTCTCACCTGTGATTTTCCATCGCATTTCCTCACTAAGGATAACACCAACAACATCATAAAATTTTAGAGTGTTTGAACTAGAGACAAAGTTACTTACGGTCGTGACCAAGCCATTCCAGCTTTCTAGCAATGAGCACAATATTAGAAGAGCTCTAACCTCATCATCAAAGTCCACTTTTACTGAAATTAGTTGATTATTAACTGTATTAAATTCATTTAAATGATCGGCGCTAGACCCACCTTCTGACATCTTCATATTAAATAATTTCTTCATTAGAAATACCTTATTGTATGTCGAGGCTTTTTCATAAAGTTTATCCAATGTATCCATCAAATCCTTTGTTGTCTTTTCTTTTGAAATATTGAAAGCCACATATGTTACTAGACGCAGTAGTATCGTTCCCAGTGCCTTTCTATCAAGAACCTCCCATTATTCGTCCTTCGTGGCCATCGACTTCTTTGATATTATGCCCAATTGTAGGAATAGATCCTTCTAATATAAATAATATTCCATTTGCATCTTCCATAGCTGGTACTTTTGGTTGTTAAATTTCTCGACCTTAAGCTTTCCCTCTTCCTCCATTACTCCCACTCAAACTAGGAAACCTTTTTTCTTGTGAGTTACATTTCGCTCTGATACCAATTGTTAGAAAAACAGGGTTGTGGAGCAATAAAATAAAAAAAATGTGGAAATAAAACACAGAAGATACAAAATACAATAGATAAATAGATATATGTGGTTCACCCAATTTTGGATACGTCCACCAGAGAAATTTCTAGGTCCTTCCTTTATTATTATCCAACAAATGAAGGGATACAACCTACAACACACCCACTGTAACTTCCTCTTATTTCTCTCATGGTCTCCTCTCTCAGAATACAATATTCTCTATCACTCACAGCCGCAATACAATTCCCTCATACATAAAAGAGGGTTTCCTTCTAGGGAAAAAATGCTTAACATAAGTTCTACCGCCATATCCGCGACCTAATAATGAATAGTTTGGATTGACTATGAAATTACAATATTTTACAAGGTAATTTTTCTCAAACTTTCACGTCAGAGGCACTCCCACACTAGGGGGGGGCTCCATTAATTGTCGTCGCCCACCCCCCACCCGTTAGGAAATGGGATCCAAGCATGATAAAAACAAACCTTTGAATTAGGAAGATAATCAAGCTCCATAACCAACATTGTTTCTTCCACCATGGGAGGTCTCTTAGGTTGGTTGTCCTCAAGGAAACTAGCTTGAGACCCAACTCTCTATACTTTGACCTCGTTGGGGACATGCACTAAGAAAATGCAAGGAGAAGACTACTTCGATACCACTAATACAAATTATGTTGAGAATGAAATGAAGGCAAAGATATAACAAGGAAATACACAGATATATTGCAAGAAACACAGAGATGCAATAATACACAATTTCTATTAATGAATGAAATGTACAGGAACTGTAAAATGCAGAGCGAACTGAACTCGCTAGAATGGTGGTAGATTTTATCTAAGAATAGATTTAAACACTATGTATATTTGCAAGCATATGTTTACAATGAGGCTCCAAGGACCTTTTTAACATAAAGCATAAATGAAAAAACCCTAAACATCCAAAACCCTAACCCCGAGAGATGAAATGCCAAAAGGTTTGTGGGTCTCGATGGGGGTGGTTTTTACGTCAACTTCCCAAGGGAATAAATTTTTCATATGATCTCCATTTGGGGTCACTCGATTCTATAGTTTGGCCTAACATATTCCTTAGACCACATGCTATGTGTTGTCGAGCCAAAAAACCGTCATTTAGGGCCTCAAAGCAACCCTGGAAGTTTAGGACCCAAAAAATCATAGAAAAACTATCAAGGTGGAAAACTTTGTTTTGAGCTAGTGGAATAGATGGGTGGCCATCGATATCCACCTAGATCATATATATATATATATATATATATATATATATATATATAGGGGAACTTTACAATTGTTGAAGTTATCAGTTTTACTTCAATCAACCACAAATTTAAGGGATGGACATTTCACTATCTTAGATATTGATAATTACTGAGTATGAAGACATCTATCCATTCCACTATGATGAAAATCAATTCAGTAGGGCGAGATACCAAAGGTGAAGTTCCTTTAAGGGAAATTTTGCTACAGGACAAAGGTCAACCTGTTACATTGACAATTTACAATGCGACTTGATTTCAAATTGGTAGCATGGTTGGATATATTGCAGGAAATTGTTTAAAAGAAGATATTGAGTGGAACAATCCTCAAATAAATCGTTATTGCATAATTGATTGAAGAGTTGGATTCAAGAGAAAATAATGACTGAATATCAAGAAATTCATGGCTTCATACCCAAATATAAGTGAGTTACAATCTAAACTTGTCGTTGATTTCTCATATACAGTAGCAATTAACAAGAACTTTGAGGTGCACTCTCGTACAAAATGAAAAAAAGAGACGAATTTGCATGGATCATTGGTAATATCATTGGAATATAGAGTAAGAAAAATAATCTTTTGACAATCAGAAAAGTACTCCCCTCAGTTTCTAGTTGAACTGCAAAACTCAAAACATAGGGTTATCCTGAATTCGGAAAAAATAGAATGATGGACTTGGAGCATTGTTGAGATGTTGTGAGTTAAAAGCTAATTCTTGAAGGTCGTGAGAAAATATGCGTGAGTTCACACCCTATTGAGACAGAAGAAACAGGGGGACCATTTCTAGGAAGAGATTTAAGGTAAGGTTTCTTATATATCATCCCGAGAATGCTATGGATGATTTACAATATAGAACCACTGATAATAATAAGAATAATAGTTGTAATGGAGGTTGACACCATAGATCTTAGAGCTTGAGCCTTCACTCTGATACCATATGTAGTGGCTCATCTAGCCATTAAAGTTCTAATACATAAAACCAATATAGTGGATATAAAAACACATAAATTATAACCGTAAAATTGATAAGGTGAAGGAGTACTACTTGCATAATTCACATGATATCATATTGGTGAGGCTCTTATCTGAGAACTGAAGACCTTGACTTACTCATAACACTATACATGTCAATCAATTGTGCTCCAAGCTTCGATCCAGCATACCACAACAATAATGTGGGGGGAGAATCTCCTCCCAACCAATCCTCTTATTCATCACGATTGAGAGCCCTTGAGACCTCAATCAACTATCTATGCCAATGTAAATCATTACTTCCCAACTTTCTTCCACGACCAAAACTAGAGATGCCTTCCACCATTTTCTCATTATATTAAATAGAATTAATTGGTAAATCCATGCAAAAAAAACATCATGCATAGATTCCACTTATCATGCAAACTTTCCCTTTTTCTTATCTGAATTTAACTTAATTGAGTCCTCCATAACTTATCTTCTCTCATTTTATCCTTTTTTATTAACAAGTGAAAGTTGTATAACAACTAGTCCCTTCCCACAAAAATATATCAATAGATTACTATAGTTTAAGCCCTTTTCTTGTTTTGCACTTTAGATAGATGATTTACAATACATACCAACACTATACATCCATTTTAAAAATAAAATACTCAAATTCAAACTAATATAAGTTTTCCCAAGACTATATATGTGTCTTATCATTGTTAGAAAATATGCTTTCATGATTCCACATGAAATTCACAAAATTGCATGTCTTATCATTATTAGAAAATATGCTTTCATGGTTCCACGTGAAATTCACAAACTTACATGTAGCGCTTCTATTCTACCCAAATTTCCATTTTGATCATAATTTTTTTTCTGGGATCAAATGTGTTTATACTTGGAACCCTCTTGGCACAGCCAGTCAAAGGGAAAATAAAATCTCCTTATAAACTTTTGTTGCATTTATTGTACAGAACGTGTGTTTTTCTTATATTTATAATCATGGTTTCAATTATAACATCACCCGTCACAGTTTCATACATGGCTTTGTTGTACCCAGGCCTCCAAATCGAATAGCAATGTAAAAAACTATAAACAAACCTATCCAAAAGCATTAAATTTTTTTTTTATCAGATTCCAGCATCTTAATTTTGTTTTACCATATTTTAGTGTTTTACATGAACTTTAAAATCACAAATTGACTAATTCGTTAAAAAAAGTACAGTAGTATTTTTTTTTTAAATATGTTCTATTAGTTGTCCTTGTATTCACTCAGAACTACACATGGCCTACAAAATAATTGCATTGGACCCACAATTTTGGGGATTGCAAGCACTGATGAAATAATTTATTTAAAACAAAAAAGGATTATTTCCAAAATTAAAGCCAAGAAGTAATTAGGTTTAGATTGAATTTTCATTTGACAGGTTTGAAGAGGTGTTGTGTGCATCGTTTGATGGTGTCATTTTATTACTTAAACATGTACAAACAATTTACATCCATCCTCACCTTGCACCATTTTACGTTCACAGAAGGATGAATATATTCAAGGTTTGTTGGTTTTTTTAAATGTTGGGTTAAGTGATATATATTCTCGTCGATTTCCTCAAGGAAGAATGGTCTACTCCCCAAAGAGGAATATTTGGCATGGACTATCGCCCCTCAAATTCAGGTTGAGGTTACATTAGGACATGAGGATTGAGGTTTGTAAAGTAACTACTAAAAATTGATCTGTAAGATTCTCGGTAACATTTGTTTTCTCTACCTTATATTATGTCCAATAGACTTTTAAGATTATTATTGTAGTGTCATGGTTCAGTCATGTCATGATTGTAAAGGGTATTGAGGTATAGGTTTTTATGAGTTAAATCCACTACATGGGATTACTGTAGCATCATGGTTCGGTCACGTCATGATTGTAAATGGTATTGAAGTAATTTTCTACGAGCTAAATCCTAGTTTTAATTACCCTACATGGGAATCCATTTCTAGAATGTGCTTAGCCACTAAACCGTGTATTATTTTATTGGACAAGAAATTTTGGATACAATTTTGAGGAAAATCCTAAGTATGGAGGAGATGCACAACAGTAGCAGAAAAAAGTGAAGACAAGAGTGGAGTGCGCAGTGAAAGCGCATCCAAGGTTGAAGTGCACAATAAAATCATACATGGTAGTGAAAGGAAAGAGGATAAACTAGGAGAATAAAGAAAGAGAATCAAGCAGGAGGATGAAGCGGGCAAAAAGGAAGAACAAAAGTTCGGCATGCAAGAGCAAAGAGATGCGCAAAAGTAGGAAGAACAGAAGTCGAGAAGGAAAAATCATCATGCAAACGCAAAAGTAGAAAAATCACACCTGAACAAAGAGTCATCATGAGTTGTAATGAGTCAAAATGAGTTGTAATTGAAATTAAGCAAGTAGGGTTTTGAGCCATATAATCCATGTATAAATATGTAATGGGTCGGGTAGAAAATATGTTCATGAAGAGAGTGAGAGAATAGACTGAGGATGAGAAAGAGTCTAGGTCATATAGTTTAGGGAGATATTATGGAGAGAAGCTTGCACTACAAAGCGGCTAGGAAATATGGAGAGAAAGACAACATGATATATATATATTGGAAGCAAAGTGCGCAAGAATGGATGATTACAGAAATCATAATAAAAAAGCAAGTTGTTGTGGACGTAGCCCAAAGTCGGGTGAATTACATTAATTATCATGTATGCTTTTCTTTTCATGTGATTGCTAATTAATAGTATGTTTATGCTTGTTAGACTATATTTGTTTATTATATGATCAATGCGTAGTAGTTAAGAATGTTACAGTGAATGGTTTATGTTGAAATCTGTAGTATAATGGTATTATATAACTGAATTCACTAAGTAACCAAGGAATAATAGACACAAGATAATGCGCAAAGAGTAAATAAGCAAGAATGAATAAGATGATCGCCTCCCATCCCCTAACTACTAGAGAAACTTGGTTCCTATAAACCCAATAGATGCCTTACGTGAGACTTCATTTGCATGTAGGTGATACCGAAAGGGCCAGTATCTGAAGGGTTTTATTGGCTAAGATAATTTGAACCTAGGGTCTTACAATCAAGCGTCAACAAATTCTAGGGCTCAAAACTGATACAAGAGCATCGGCATCAACATTCAATGAGGCCAAGTGGAGGACAACTCAACACCCATCACAACGCATTCAGGACTGGTTTGGATTCCAAGGAGGGTGCATCACTTTAAATTTTAAACCTTTTTAATTAAAGGCCCCACAAGATTTTGAGGCAAAAGCCATTGTATGTGCTCCAGGAGATTGTAATTGTCTTAATTACCTATAGGATTGTATATATTTGAGCATCAACTCATATCTATATTGTAAATGCTCATTTATTTTAATAAGCTTAGTAGTAGGATGCTTTAATTATGAAATGAAAGCACTAGGATAGTCTGGAGGGAAGGCTCGAGAAGCCCCCTCATGTATAAATGTATGTAATCTATGCCCAAAAGAGGTTGTTGAGGTTATTGTTATTTTTGTTGAAGAGAGTTGTAGAGAAGAAGCTGAGAGCTACAAGAACCCTTGTAAATGTTTTGCTAGATTAATATAATAGAGGAGAATTGCTTCCAAATTTTGAGGTTGCTTGTCTTTAAGTAATTGGGTAATGTTATGTTATCTATTTTTTTATTTTTATATGCCTTTGTGTGTGTTTCATGGTTGAATGAATGGACCTTTGATATTCTGTAAGTTTCAATTGTTTCTCTTTTGAAATATTGGTGCAAGGTGTGCATAGTGCCCATGCAAGGAGTGTGAAGATAGAGTCGTTTTCAGACTCAATAGCTCAGGAGAGATTGTGTGAATTTCATAGAGTGAGTGCAAGGAGTGCACATATACTCATCAGAGTATAAAATCTAGAAGGATAGACCCATGCAAGGTGTGCACATGGCCAACACTTAGTCAAGTGTTGAAAAAGTATCAAGGAGAGTGAGTGCAAGGAGTGCACGATAGGTTTTCATAAATCATCAAGCTCAAGAGGAGAGATAGCACAAGAGTGCGCAAAGCCTATGCAAGGAGTGAAAAATTTGAGAACATTCTAAGTGCTAGACTGTAAGCGAAGCGCAAGGTGTGTGTCAGGGTTCGAGTCACTTAGAGTGACAAAGCTCAGGAAGAATAGTGAGTAAAATTCCTCAGAGGAAGAATCCTTTTTCATTTCAAGGTTGAGTGGATGAGATCCACTCAAGGAGGAGTCATATATTTCACAATCATTGGATCTAGAGAAGGAGCACGGAAAATAAACCTTTAATTCCTTCGAACTTCATTTCTCTGGCAGTTTTTAGGTGTGTGTTGTGGAAAAAATCGTGAAGCTTCGAAGCCGGAAGTATATCCTAATTGTTGGCGTCAGGTGCACATGTCGACAGATTGCACGAGTTAGGAATTAAGCACTCTGGAAGATTTGGGGTGTAATTTGTTCTAGGTCAAAAATCCCCAAGGCCCAAAGGCTGGATTCCATCTCGATCGTCCGTCAACGAGGATGTGTTGATCATTGATCAAAACCCTTCCCATGTTTAGAGTTTGGTACTCCGAAAGGTTTTTGGTGAAAGATTTGAAAAGCTCAAAGCCTGGAGTAAATGTAGGCCATCAATCGGAGGAGAACGTCAGTCGTCTGATCCGTAACTTGGGAGTTCGCATATTCGGAGGCATTACACATCGAAATGGGGAAAACTCCCAAAGCCCTGGAATTTTTGTGAACCATAGATCACGACGCGTTGCATAAGTCGTTGATCCCATCATGTGTTCATCTATTCACGAATTCATCATTTGGGGGAATTTCAATGTGTTCATGTCAAAACTCTCGAATCTAGGAGCTCCAAAGTGTCGGAGTTCCTACCGTCTAAAGTTTTAACCTGCGGTTTTGGCCCAAGGTCACATGGAATTCTCCGTTGAAGTGATAAGAACCTTGTGAATGAAAATTTGTGCATATGGAAAAGGGGAAAGGAATATGGAAGAGAATTCTGAGGGTTCAACGAGGACCCAAGAGCTAATTCAGCTCCCTTGTGAGAAGGATCCTTAGACCGGGAGGTCACACAAGCCCTTGGGAGTGGTGGGGGTTTGCATCAAGTGGTATAGTGCATAAAATATTTTTTTGGATACCATCAAGTAGTATCAGAGTGGGAAATAATCTCTATGAGAAAAAGAAAATTTAGAATCATGCCATCAAGAAGACGCAGAGAGAGACATGTAGTAAATGCATCCATGGAGAAGGAAATGAGACAAATTCATGCAAGGTTGGACTCTATGGAAACAGATCAAAGAAGAGAACCAGAATTTGGTGACGTCGGTGAAGATGTCATAGAAGAAGAATATGTAGGAGAACAAGAAGCAGAGGAGCAATTTCTGAGAGTTGTTGTCAAGCTCGGAAAAAGAGAAAAAATGGAAGTCCTAATGTACGAAGGTAATTTGAATGTGGAAGAACTTCTTAATTGGATAAGTGCTTTAGACAAGTACTTTGACTATGAGGAGATTGATGATGAGAAGAAGGTGAAGCATGCGGTGACCAGGTTGAAGGGACACGTTGTGTTATGGTGGGACGAGTTGCAATCAGACAGAAGGAGAAAATGTAAGTCTAAAATCAAGAATTGGGATAGAATGGTGACTAAGTTGAAGGCTAAGTTCATACCCAAGGGTTACTAGTTAAATTTGTTTAGGAAGTTGCAAAATCTGAGAGACAATTTTTTGTTGGTGAAGGAGTATACCAAAGAATTTTATAAGTTGAACATAAGATCAGGATAGAGGGAGAATGATGAAGAAAAGGTTGTTAGGTACATTAATGGATTGAGCTATGAGATCCGGGATGAGATTAGTATGATGATAATGAGAACTGTGGAAGATGCTTATCAGGTAGCCCTGAAGGTAGAAGAATAGTTGGAAAGGAGGCAAAGTCAGAGGAACAAAGGAAAGAATCCTAACAAAGGAGAAGGAACCATAAGAGAAAAGTTCCAAAAGGAAGGAGAAGAAACTGGTAGCTCTGAAAACCAGATAATTAGAGGAGAACACTATAGAGGAAGAAATTATTTTCTCAGAGGTATAGGAAGATGAGGAGGAGAAGTGAAGTGTTATGTCTTGGGAATGTCCTGAGAAAAATAATGCAAGAGTTATAGGAGCTCACATTTCTAAAGTGAAACCAAGGAATGTGGAGACAGAGATGAAAGCAGAAGCAGTGGAAGAAGGAAGATCACTCATGATGTGGAAATATCTTGTAAAGACATAGAAAGAGGTTTGAGAACCAGTCCAGAGGAACAGTTTGTTCAGAACTGCTTGCAAGACCAGAGACAAGGTATGCAAGGTGATAATAGACAGTGGGAACATTGATAACTTAGTATCCACGGAGATGGTGGAAAATATAAAGTTGGAAATGACAGCACATCTAAGTCCATACAGGGTGTCGTGGTTGTAGAAAGGACATCAAGCCATGGTAAGTAGACAGTGTAAAGTTGAGTTTAAAATAGGAAGTTATAAGGATGAGGTTTTATGTGATGTCATACCCATGGATGTTTTTCATGTTTTGTTGGGGAGACCGTGGAAATATGACAGGAATGGTGTACATGATGGGAGGAAAAATACTTATACCCTTGCAAATAATGGCTGTAAACATATGCTATTTCAAATAGAAGATTATAAGGGAGTTAAACAAGAGGCTAGTCCGAGAATACTTCTCATGAGTGGGAAGGAAACTTTGAAGGAAGAATAATATCCCAAGTTTTTTAGTTTGAGGATAGGAGATATCAGTATATCTCTTGGAATGAGTGTCGAGAGTGCCCATACTTATGATGAAGTGATGTAGGAGGCATCCAGGGAAGATGCCAAGGAGACAAATGTTTTTAAAACTAATATTTTGTGTGTGATGGAAGATGTAACAGAAGGGTGGTCATTAGAGACTATCAAATAAAGGGAGAGTAGACAGAAGCCAAGTTCTACTAAAAAGGAAAAGAAAGAAGAGGAGGCTTGCATAGTTGTGAGCAAAAGAAATGTCCAAGAGGATCATTCAGATTCGATACTCACTCAATGGGAGAAGGAGTTAGAGATGCTAGAGAATTGGTTAAACCATCCAAAGATAGGGGAATATTACTAGAGGAATGCAATCATAAAGGATATCAAGGGAAACCTTCAGGAAATTAAAAGTCTTGAAGAAATAAAGAAGAAAGAGAAGCAACCAATGGGTAGAAGAAGCAAAAACCTAAAACAAAGTAGTTGTCAGGAGAGTAAGAGAGAGTTGCAACAAAAGACCCATGCAGGGGATAGGATGGACAAGGAAACTATGGAGTTAAAAGGGTTGATAGAAATTTCAGTCGAAGAGACAAGAGAAGACTACAGTGGTAAGACAAATGGATCTCTGTAATGTATTATGATGCAAACCACCCCCTTTTTCCTTGGCTTTGGTGGGTCTGCTAGCCTCCCAGCCTTCGAATCGTTTCTTACTTATGAGATGAAGTGGCTCTTTGATTCCATGAAGGAATCTCCTAAATATATTCTTCCACAGGTCCTTGTGAAACCCAGACTGCGGTATCAAGCACTAGACTTGAGCCTCATCTCCACATGGCTATAGGCAGTAACCGTGTGCCTACACCAAAAATCATTTCAAGTCTTCGTGTGTCGGGACTTCTGACACATGAACTACTCTTGAACCCCCGAATCCAGAAACCCTGAAAGGTCTTAACAACAACTACCTCCTTCCATTCATGTGACTGTTCCAAAAGGCCACAAGATACCTCCAAATGGTGCGTCACGTTTCCCAACTTCAGGGTTTTCGATTGCAAATCACACAAACTCATCCAACACCCAAAATGTCGAACCCCGAACTGAGATCTAACATCTTAATCTCCTCCCTCAATTTCTCATCAATGTGACTCTCGTTTGTGACCAGGGTCTGACCTCCAAGTGCGTCGCGGTTTCGTGTGTCAGGATTTTGCGACTTGCAAGACCAAGAGGTCCTACACCTTCAATCTCCCGAATGTCAAAACGTTGAAACTCTTCCATGCTAGATCGATGGTCCTTGCTATCCCTTGATCAATGGCCCACATTCCTCTGTCTACTGAGTCGGGACTTCGTGACTCACCACTTTGTGAAGGTTCTCCCCTTTGAAACCCCGACTCCCAAAATGTCGAAGTCTCCTTCTGGACGATCGACGGTCCAGATCACTACTGGATCAACGACCATGATTTCGTCGTGATTTTGCGTATCGTGAATTTCTGCAGTCCTACCCTTTGACCACTTCAAGTCATGAGTCAGTGAAATGCTTCTCAACTGTCACACATCCCTCCTTTGATTTTCCCATCTGGTTGACATGTTCCCCCTTGGATATCTGACGATCTGATTTCTCGTCGGGATTTCGTGTATCGCGAGTTCGAAAGAGTTTTCACCTTTGTTCCTCTGAACACCGAAATGTTGAAATCCTCCTTTGTGCATGAAGTGTTAAGGTTCATGCTACTTCTGCAGATCTGAATGTTTTCTGTCCTTGTCTCTGTGCTCCTCCAATATCGACCATTCTTCCTCTGGAACCTTCGATGCTTCTAGTCTTTGAATAGTTTTCATCCTCCAAAGGTTTCGAACCTTTGTCCCTTCCTCTACAAGTCCACTTTGGTTTAGTGAACACTCTCCATGTGTTATCCCTCCTGATCTTTGACCTTTAGAGGATTTGACCTCTCAAGCACACCTTGCATTCTTCGAGACCTCGATAACTCAGAATCAAAGGTCTCTTTGAAAGAACTCTCCTCACCCACCTGGCATTTTCCCTTCCTGGTTCTTCAACACTTGGTTGTTTCTAGACTTTGTGCACACCTTGCACCTGGATTCTCAAGTTTCCTTTTTTCTCTTTGAACCCTTATCTGAGTTGTTATGAGACTCATTCAACGCACACCTTGTGTTTGGGATGCACACCTTGCATACAAGGTTCAGAAGAAAAACAAGTGAAACTTATCTAGTTTCGTTACAGACTCATATAGTCACCTTCTCGAACTCTCATACATGAACGAGAATGAAATAAAAACAATATACAGAATACAACATTCATTGATTCATACGTCAAATGAACACAGTCCAAGTTCGAGACAATTATGTTTGTTCTATTACCCATGAAAACTAAAATTACACAGTATTTTTCCTACTCTATTATCTTCTACTCTGTCTATTACATTATGATCTCATGCATCCTGATCTATTCCAGTACAATACTAAAAAACTATCTAAGGATCGGCTCCATGAGCTCTCTTGTCCTATACCTATCATTTCAAACTTAAAAACCAACACCTACTATGTCCTATTACAATAACTGCTAATTACTACCAGATAGAGTCGGCACTCCATATCTGTGGTCTCTTACAGTCCTTAGAGACTTTACAAACAAGTTACATTTAAAAAATTTGTTACAAAAATATCTCAACAACCCATTTAAATTCTGAGTTAATGCTCGATTTGAAATTCTGTCATTGCTGAGATGTCCTATGTTTTCCTCCACATGTGCGTTTTCTTCCTTGAAGGAGATGTTCCTGCATCGTACTCCTCTGGTTAAAAACTTTCATGGACTCATGTTCATGAGCTCCTGCACTGTCTTTCCATGCTTCAAAATATCAGGTTTTGTGACCCAACTTGCATCTTCCATTGGATGATCTTTCCACTTCACTAAGTACTCAGGATATGTTTTTAAAACTAATAGTTTGTGTGTGATGGAAGATGTAATAGAAGGGTGGTCATTAGAGACTATCAAAGAAAGGGAGAGTAAACAGAAGCCAAGTTCTACTCAAAAGGAAAAGAAAGAAGAGGAGGCTTGCATAGTTGTGAGCAAAAGAAATGTCCAAGAGGATCATTCAGATTCGATACTCACTCAATGGGAGAAGGAGTTAGAGATGCTAGAGAATTGGTTAAACCATCCAAAGATAGGAGAATACTACTAGAGGAATGCAATCATAAAGGATGTCAAGGGAAACCTTCAGGAAATTAAAAGTCCTGAAGAAATAAAGAAGAAAGAGAAGAAACCAATGGGTAGAAGCAGCAAAAACCTAAAACAAAGCAGTTGTCAGGAGAGTAAGAGAGAGTTGCAGCAAAAGACCCATCCAGGGGATAGGATGGACAAGAAAACTATGGAGTTAAAAGGGTTGATAGAAAGTTCAGTCGAAGAGATAAGAGAAGACTGTAGTGGTAAGACAAATGGATCTTTGCAATGTATTAAGATGCAAACCCCCCCCTTTTTCCCTGGCTTTGGCAGGTCTGCTAGACTCCCAGCTTTCGAATCATTTCTTACTTCTGAGACGAAGTGGCTCTTTGATTCCATGAAGGAATCTCCTAAATATATTATTCCACAGGTCCTTGTGAAACCCGAACTGCGCTATCAAGCACTAGACTCGAGCCTCACCTCCACATGGTTATATGCGGTAACCATTTGCCTACACCAAAAATCATTATGGGTCTTCGCATGTCGGGACTTCTGACACATGAACTACTCTTAAACCCCCGAATCTAGAAACCCTAAAAGTTCTTAACAATAACTATCTCCTTCCATTCATGTGACTACTCCAAAAGACCACAAGCTACCTCCAAAGGGCGCGTCACGTTTCCTGACTTCGGGGTTTTTGATTGCAAATCACACAAACTCATCCAACACCTGAAATGTCGAATCCCGAACTGAGAGCTAATGGCTTAAGCACCTCCCTCGATTTCTCATCAATGTGACTCTCGCTTGTGACCAGGGCCTAACCTCCGACCGGGTCGCGGTTTCATGTGTCGGGATTTTGTGACTTGCAAGACCAAGAGGTCCTGCACCTTCAATCTCCCTAACATTGAAACGTTGAAACTCTTCCATGCTAGATCGACGGTCCTCGCTATCCCTTGATCAATGGCCCACATTCCTCTATCTACTGAGTTGGGACTTCATGACTCGACACTTTGTGAAGGTTCTCCCCTTCGAACCCCCGACTCTCGAAATCTCAAAGTCTCCTTCTGGATGATCGACGGTCCAGATCACTCCTGGATCAACAACCACGATTTCGTCACGATTTCGCATCTCGTGAATTTCTACAGTCCTACCCTTTGACAACTTCAAGTCATGATTTAGTATCATGATTTTGAAAGAGTTTTCACCTTTGTTCCTCTGAACGCTGAAATGTTGAAATCCTCCTTTGTGCTAGAAGCATTAAGGTTCACACTACTTCTACAGATATGAAGGTTGTCTGTCCTCGTCTCTGTGCTCCTCCAATATCGACCATTCTTCCTCTAGAACCTTCGATGCTTCCAGTCTTTGAATATTTTTCAGCCTCCAAAGGTTTTGAACCTTTGTCCCTTCCTCTGCAAGTTCACTTTGGTTTAGTGAACACTCTACAAGTGTTATCCCTCCTGATCTTTGTCCTTTAGAGGATTCGACCTCTCACGCACACCTTGCATTCTTCGGAACCTCGATAACTCAGAATCAAAGGTCTCTTTGAAAGAACTCTCCTTGCCCACCTGGCTTTTTCCCTTCCTGGTTCTTCGACACTTGGTCGTTTCTAGAGTTTGTGCACTCCTTGCACCTGGATTCTCAAGTTTCCTTTGTTCTCTTTGAACCCTTATCTGAGTCATTCCAAGACTCAGTCAACGCACACCTTGCATTTGTGATGCACACCTTGCATACAAGGTTTAGAAGAAAAACAATTGAAACTTATCCAGTTTTTTTACAGACTCATACAGTCACCTTCTTGAACTCTCATACATGAATGAGAATGAAATAAAAACAATATACAGAATACAACATTCATTGATTCATATGTCAAATGAACATAGTCCAAGTTCGGGACAATTCTGTCTATTCTAATACCCATGAAAACTAAAATTACACAGTATTTCTCCTACTTTATTATGTTCTACCCTATATATTACATTCTAATCTCATGCATCATGATCTATTATAGTACAATACTGAAAAACTATCTAAGGATCGGCTCCATGAGCTCTCTTGTCTTGTTCTAAAACCTATCATTTCAAACTTAAAAACTAACACCTACTGTGTCCTATTACAATAACTGCTAAATACTACCAGATAGAGTTGACACTCTATATCTGCAGTCTCTTACAGTCCTTAGAGACTTTACAAACAAGTTACATTTAAAATATTTGTTACAAAAATATCTCAACAACCCATTTAAATTTTGAGTTAATGCTCGATTTGAAATTCTGTCATTGCTGAGATGTCCTATGTTTTCCTCCATGTGTGCTTTGTCGTCCTTGAAAGAAATTCTCCTGCATCGTACTCCTCTGGTTAAAAAATTTCATGGACTCATGTCCATGAGTTCCTTCACTGTCTTTCCATGCTTCAAAATATCAGGTTTTGTGACCCAACTTGCATCTTCCATTGGATGATCTTTCCACTTCACTAAGTACTCAGGATATGTTTTTAAAACTAATAGTTTGTGTGTGATGGCAGATGTAATAGAAGGGTGGTCATTAGAGACTATCAAAGAAAGGGAGAGTAGACAGAAGCCAAGTTCTACTAGAAAGGAAAATAAATAAGAGGAGGCTTGCATAGTTGTGAGCAAAATAAATGTCCAAGAGGATCATTCAGATTCGATACTCACTCAATGGGAGAAGGAGTTAGAGATGTTAGAGAATTGGTTAAACCATCCAAAGATAGGGGAATAAGACTAGATGAATGCAATCATAAAGGATATCAAGGCAAACCTTTAGGAAATTAAAATTCCTAAAGAAATAAAGAAGAAAGAGAAGCAACCAATGGGTAGAAGCAAAAAAAACCTAAAACAAAGCAGTCGTCAGGAGAGTAAGAGAGAGTTGCAGCAAAAGACCCATCCAGGGGATAGAATGGACAAGAAAACTATGGAGTTAAAAGGGTTGATAGAAAGTTCAGTCGAAGAGACAAGAGAAGACTATAGTGGTAAGACAAATGGATCTCTGTAATGTATTATGATGCAAACCCCCCCCTTTTTCCCCGGCTTTGGCAGTTCTACTAGCCTCCCAGCCTTTGAATCATTTCTTACTTCTGAGATGAAGTGGCTCTTTGATTCCGTGATGGAATCTCCTAAATAAATTCTTCCACAGGTCCTTCTGAAACCTGGACTGGGCTATCAAGCACTAGACTCGAGCCTCACCTCCACATGGATAAAGGCGGTAACCGTGTGCCTACACCAAAAAGCGTTCTGGGTCTTCATGTGTCGGGACTTCCGACACATGAACTGCTCTTGAACACCCGAATCCAGAAACCCTGAAAGGTACTAACAATAACTATCTCCTTCCATTCATGTGACTACTCCAAAAGACCACAAGCTACCTCCAAAGGATGCGTCACGTTTCTCGACTTCGGGGCTTTCTATTGCAAATCACACAAACTCATCCAACAGCTGAAATGTCGAACCCCGAACTAAGAGCTAATGGCTTAAGCTCCTCCATCGATTTCTCATCAATGTGACTCTCGCTTGTGATCAGGGCCTGACCTCTGAGCGCATCGCGGTTTCATGTGTTAGGATTTTGCGACTTGCAAGACCAAGAGGTCCTGCACCTTCAATCTCCCGAACATCGAAACACTGAAACTCTTCCATGCTATATCGACGGTCCTCGCTGTCCCTTGATCAATGGCCCACGTTCCTCTATGTATTGATTCAGGACTTCGTGACTCAGCACTTTGTGAAGGTTCTCCCCTTCGAACCCCTGACTCCCGAAATGTTAAAGTCTCCTTCTGGACGATCGACGGTCCAGATCACTCCTGGATCAACAATCATGATTTCGTCACGATTTCATGTATCGTGAATTTCTGCAGTCCTACCCTTTGACCAATTCAATTCATGAGTTAGTGAAATGATTCTCAACTGTCCTGCGTTCCTCCTTTGATTTTCCTGTCCGGTTGACACGTGCCCTCCTGGATATCTGATGGTCTGATTTCTCGTCGAGATTTCGTCTATCACAAGTTCGAAAGAGTTTTCATGTATGTTCCTCTGAACATCAAAATGTTGAAATCCTCCTATGTGCACAAAGCATTAAGGTTCACGCTACTTCTGAAGGTTGTCTGTCCTTGTCTCTGTGCTCCTCCAATATCGACCATTCTTCCTCTAGAACCTTCGATGCTTCTAGTCTTTGAAGATTTTCAGCCTCCAAAGGTTTCAAACCTTTGTCCCTTCTTCTGCAAGTCCACTTTGGTTTAGTGAACACTATATAAGTGTTATCCCTCCTGATATTTGTCCTTTAGAGGATTCGACCTCTCACGCACACCTTGCATTCTTCGGGACCTCGATAACTCAGAATCGAAGGTCTCTTTGAAAGAACTCTCCTCGCCCACCTGGTGTTATGCCTTCCTGGTTCTTCGACACTTGGTCATTTCTAGACTTTGTGCACTCCTTGCAACTGGATTCTCAAGTTTCCTTTGTTCTCTTTGAACCCTTATCTAATTCGTTCCAAGACTTAGTCAATGCACACCTTGCATTTGGGATGAACACCTTGCATACAAGGTTCAGAAGAAAAACAATTGAAACTTATCCAGTTTCATTACAGACTCATACAGTCACCTTCTCGAACTCTCATACATGAACGAGAATGAAATAAAAACAATATATAGAATACAACATTCATTGATTCATACGTCAAATGAACACAGTCCAAGTTTGGGACAATTTTTCCTATTCTATTACCCATGAAAACTAAAATTACATAGTATGTCTCCTACTCTATTATGTTCTACTCTGTCTATTACATTCTGATCTCATGCATCCTGATCTATTCCAATACAATACTGAAAAACTATCTAAGGATCGGCTCCATGAGCTCTCTTGTCCTATTCTGAAACCTGTCATTTCAAACTTAAAAACTAACACCTACTATGTCCTATTACAATAAATGCTAATTACTACCAGATAGAGTCAACACTCCATATATGCAGTCTCTTGTAGTCCTTAGAGACTTTACAAACAAGTTACATTTAAAAAAATTGTTACAAAAATATCTCAACAACCCATTTAAATTCTGAGATAATGCTCGATTTGAAATTCTGTCATTGCTGAGATGTCCTTTGTTTTCCTCCACATGTGCGTTGTCGTCGTTGAAGGTGATGCTCCTGCATCGTACTCCTCTAGTTAAAAAATTTCATGGACTCTTGTCCATGAGCTCCTGCATTGTCTTTCCATGCTTCAAAATATCAGGTTTTGTGACCCAACTTGCATCTTCTATTGGATGATCTTTCCACTTCACTAAGTACTTAGGATATTGGTTTTCTTTCCATCCCTATGTTCAATAATTTTGTCCATCTGAGGTTTTTTTGCTGTGGGAAATTGCTCTTCCCACTAGATTTCTTTTTGATCATCTGATTCTCCTGCTTCATCTCTCCTATAAGGATACAGGTCTGCAAAATTGAATATCAGTGATATCCCAACATTGTCTGGAAACACAATCTCATATGCATTTGCTGCGAATTTTCTAAGAATCTTGCATGGTCCTATATTTTTCACATTCAATTTGTTATATGTTCCCCTTAGAAATATCTCTTTTCTCATATGAGATAAAACTTCATCTATAATCTCTATGAATCTGTCATGGAGTGTTTGCATCTCTACTGCAAAATATTCTGCTCCAGCACTTTTGAACTCATCATGATTCAGATTTCTCAACTCTGTAATCCCTCTTGGTTGTATACCATACACAATTTCGAATGGACTTTTTCTTGTGCTTCTGTTTACTGAATTGTTGAACTTAAATTCTGCCTGTGCTAGATTCTGATCCCATTGTCATCCTTGCTCAGTGACTAAAATTCTCAACAAGTTTCCAAGACTCTTGTTTACTACTTCATTTTGTCCATACGTCTGTGGGTGATATGTTGAACTAAAGGACAAGTTCATCCCCAGCCTCTTCCATAGAGTCCTCCAAAAGTGTCCTACAAATTTGGTGTCTCTGTCTTAAACTATGCTCGTCGGTAATCCATGTATTCTTACTACTTCTCTGAAAAATAAATTGGCGATGTGTGTGGCATCACTTGTCTTCTGGCATGGTATGAAATGTACCATTTTTTAGAATCTGTCTACCACAACAAATATGGAATCGCTCCCTTTTTGAGTTCTAGGCAATCCAAAAACAAAATCCATATTGATTGCATCCCACGGCCTCTCTAGAATTGGTAATGGTTCATACAAACCAGTGTTTTGTTGTCTTCCTTTTGCATACTGATAAATTCTGCAATTGTTCATGAAATTCTTCACTTCTTCTCTCATGCTTGACCAATAATACGAATTTCTCAGCTATGAAAATGTCTTATCATAAACAAAGTGTCCAGCTAAACCTCCACTGTGTTTCTCTTTCAGCAGGTTGTCTCTCATTGAGCACTTCGGAATACATAATCGGCTTCCTTTGAATAGTAATCCATCCTGAATCAAATATTCATTCCATGGGATTTTGTATCCCAATAAAGGATTATTGCATGCCTCATAAGCTTCTTTGAAATTTGCATCTTCTTTATACATCTCCTTGAGGTTTTAGAACCCCAAAGTCTCCACCTGGAATTCCTGTACAATCAAATTCCTCCTACTCAAAGCATCTGCAACTTTGTTAGCAGTTCCAGTAATGTGTTTAATAACAAAAGTAAAATTTTGCATAAATTCTACCCATTTGGCATGTTTCTGATTCAACTTTTCTTGCCTAGTAATAAATTGCAAAGCATGATTATCACTGTGCAAGAGAAATTATTTAGGAATTAGATCATGCCTCCATTTTTTCAAAGCTTGAATCACCACATAAAATTCCTTGTCATACGTAGAATACTTTTTCTTGGCATCATTTAGTTTCTCACTGAAATAATCAACAGGCCTATTATCTTGACTTAAGACTGCTCCAATAGCTAATCCACTTGCGTCGCATCTCACCTTAAATGTTTTTCCAAAATCTAGTAAGACCAGAATTGGTTTCTCTGTGATTTTCTCCTTCAACACTCTGAAACCTTTTTCAGCGTCCTCTATCCAACTGAAGGACTTGTGTTTCTTCTTCACAGTGTCCAACATGGGTGCACATATTCCACTGAAATTTCTGATAAATTTCCTATAAAATCTTTCTAACCGATGAAAACTTCTTACCTCAAATATGATGCTCAATGATGGCCATTCTCTGATCGCTCTCACTTTTTTTGGGTCCATCTTCAATTCATTTGAAGAGATCACAGAACCCAAATATATGATCTCCTTCTTCATAAAAGAACTCTTCTTTAGATTTATCAGCAATTTCTCTTGCTGCAACCTTTCTATCACTGATGTCAAATGTCTTAGGTGTTCTTCCTTTGTCTTCCTGAAGATTAATATGTCATCTAGATATACTATGACAAATTTTCCTATGACGTCTTTCAACACTTCATTCATCAGTCTCATAAATGTGCTCAGTGCATTTGTCAGCCCAAATGGCATGACCAACCATTCAAACAATCCTTCATTTGTATTGAATGTTGTTTTCCATTCATCTCCCTCTCTCATCCTTATTTGATGATATCCACTCTTTAATTCTATCTTGGAAAAATAGCTTGCTCCACTCAAACAGTCCATCAAATCATCCATCCTCAGTAAAGGAAATATGTACCTAATAGTTATCTTGTTGATGGCTTTGGAATCTATACACATTCTCCATCCTTCATCCTTCTTTGGACTTAGTACAGTCGGTACTGCACATGGGCTTAGGCTTTCCCTGACTAACCCTTTATCCAACAACTCTTGGACTTGCTTTTTGACCTCCTCATTATATCTAGGTGTCAACCTATAAGCTTCTTTGTTTGGTAAACTAGTTCCTGGAATAAGGTCAATGTGATGGCTTATGCTCCTAATGGGTGGAAATGAGTGTGGTAACTCATCCACGACTATATAAGCAAAGTTTTCTAACAGTTCCTGGATTTCTATAGGCAATTCTTCTACATAAGTATTTGTAAGGATAACTCTAAGCTTCCTCGCTACAACAAACTGCATTTCTTTCTCCTCCTTGAATTCTTTCAAGAGATCCTTCCCACTCATGAGAAGTATGCTTGAACTAGCTTCTTTCTTTTTCTCCTTGTCTTCTATGGGTAACAATATATGTGTTCTACCATTCTTTTCTAGGGTATAGGTATATTTTCTTCCATCATGAATAACTTTTATGTCAGACTTCCATGGCCTCCCCAATAAAATATGACAGACATCCATAGGAATTGCATCGCATAGTATTTCATATTTCTAACCTCCTATTTTAAATTCAACTTAGCATTGTTGACTTACCATGACTTGATGTCCTTTCTGCAACCACAATACCTTGTATGGATTTGGATGTGCAGTTGTCTTCAGCTCCAGTTTTTCCACCATCTCTGTGGATACTATATTTTCAGTGCTCCCACTGTCTATGATCACCTTGCAAACTCTATCCTTTGTCTTGCAAGCAGTTCTGAACAGACTTGTTCACTGAACTGGTCCCTCTGGTCTCTTTTCTGGTTTGAGAATAATTTTCCTCATCATGAGGTTTCTTCCTCTTTCTGTTGCTTCTGCTTCCACATGATTTTGTGCTTCAGCAATGTGTGCTTCTCCACCTTTTCTTTTTCTGTCAGGACATTCCCAAGATTTGTGTCCCTCTTTTCCACAGGTACAGCATTTGACGATGCCTCCTCTGGCTCTTCCTCTTCCTCTTCCTCTGGAAAACGAACCTCTTTCTCCATGTCGTCCTTCTTTAGAACTTCCACCCTTCTCCTGGTGACTATGTTGTTTTTCATCTTCAGGCTTTGACTTTTGGAAATTTTCTCTGTTGGTTCCCTTGACTTTGCTTGAATTTCCACCTCTATTTCATTGGCTTTGCCTCTTGGCCATTTTTTCTTCATCTTTCAAGGTTTCTTGATAAGCATCCTCGAATTTACTAACAGACATCATGTTGATCTCCTCTTGGATTTCGTATCTTATCCCATTGATATATCTGGTTGTCTTCTCATCTTCATTCTCTTTATGTCCAGCCCTGATGTTCAGCCGGTAAAATTCTTTAGTGTACTCTTTCACTGACAAACCCCTCTGTTTTAGGTTCTACAATCTTCTATAAATATTGATCTAGTAATCCTTCGAGATAAACTTGTCTTTCATCTTGGCTACCATCCTATCCCGGTTTTTAATTTTTTGTTTACCATTTCTTCTGCGTTCAGTTTACAGTTCATCCCACCATAACGGTGCATGACCTTTCAATCTTGTCACTGCATGATTCACCATCTTGTATTGTTATATCTCTTTGTAATCGAAGTATTTTTCTATAGCATGTACCCAATCTAACAATTCTTCAACTTCTAAATTGCCTTCATACATAGGTACCTCTATCCTTTCTCTGGCTCCTATTTTTGAAACATCTTTTATCAAGCGATCATGTGTAGCATCTTCTGCTACATTTTCTTCAACCTCTGCTTCTTCTTCGCCCTCATCTTCACTGACATCACCAACATCTAATGCTCTTATTTGTGTTGTCTCCATGGCTTCTAGTCTCATTTGGAGTCGCCTCATTTCTTCTTCCATTTCTCCATTCACTCTGCGCCTTCTTGGTGGCATGATTTCACTGCGTCACCTACAAACAAAAATCAAGTTTTTCTTGATACCACAATGATACCAACTTTCCTCCTTTCTCCTTTTGCTTTTTGTCTACAAACAAATTAAAACTACGCTCTGATACCACCTGATGCAAACGCCCCCCTTTTTCCCCGACTTCGGCGGGTCTGGTAGCCTCCCGGCCTTCGGATCGTTTCTTACTTCTAAGCCAAAGTGGCTCTTTGATTTTGTGTTGGAATCTCCTAAATATATTCTTCCACAGGTCCTTGTGAAACCTAGACTATGTTATCAAGCACTAGACTCAAGCCTCACCTCCACATGGCTACGGGCAGTAACCGTGTGCCTACACCAAAAAGTGTTCCGAGTCTTCACGTGTCGGGACTTCCAACACATGAACTACTCTTGAACCCCTGAATCCAGAAACCCTGAAAGGGCTTAACAATAACTACCTCCTTCCATTCATGTGACCGCTCCACATGACCACAAGATACCTCTAAAGGGCACGTCATGTTTCGCAACTTTGGGGTTTTCGATTGCAAATCACACAAACTCGTCCAACACCCAAAATGTCAAACCTCGAATTGATAGCTAACGGCTTAATCTCCTCCCTCGATTTCTCATCAATGTGACTCTCGTTTGTGACCAGGGCCTAACCTTCGAGGGCATCGCAGTTTCCTGTGTCAGGATTTAGCAACTTGTGAGACCAAGAGGTCATTTACCTTCAATCTCCCGAACGTCAAAACGCCGAAACTCTTCCACGCTAGATCGACGGTCCTCGCTATCCCTTGATCAATGGCCCACGTTCCTCCATCTTTTGAGTCAGGACTTCATGACTTGGAACTTTGTGAAGGTTCTCCCCTTCAAACCCCTGACTCTCGAAATGTCGAAGTCTCCTTCTTGATGATCGACAGTCCAAATCACTCCTGGATCAGCGACCATGATTTCGTCATGATTTCGCATATCGTGAATTTGTGCAGTCCTACCCTTTGACCACTTCAAGTCACGAGTCAAAAAAATTCTTCTCGACTGACATGCATCCCTCCTTTTATTTTTCCGTTCGGCTAACAGTTTTCCTCCTGGATATCTGACAGTCTGAGTTCTCGTCAGGATTTCACGTATCGCAAGTTCGAAAGAGTTTTCACCTCTGTTCCTCCGAACGTCGAAATGCCAAAATCCTCCTTTGTGCACGAAGCGTTAAGGTTCGCACTAATTCTTCATATCTGACAATTGTCTGTCCTCGTCTTTGCACTCCTCCAATCTTGACCATTATTCCTCTGAAACCTTCGTTGCTTCCAATATTTGAATATTTTTCAGTCTCCAAAGGTTTTGAACCTTTGTCCCTTCCTTTGCAAGTCCACTTTGGTTTAGTGAACACTCTGCAAGTGTTATCCCTTCGGAGCTTTTTCCTTTAGAGGATTCAACCTCTCATGCACACGTTGCATTCTTGGGACCTCAATAACTCATAATCAAAGGTCTCTTTGAAATAACTCTCCTCGCCCACGTGGCGTTTTCCCTTCCTGGTTCTTCGACACTTAGTCGTTTCTAGACTTTGTGCACTCTGTGCACCTGGATTCTCAAGTTTCCTTTGTTCTCTATGAACCCTTCTCTGAGTCATTCCAAGACTCAGTCAATGCACACCTTGTGTTTGGAATGCACACGTTGCATACAAGGTTCAGAAGAAAAAACATTGAAACTTATCCAGTTTCGTTACATACTCATACAGTCACATTCTCTAACTCTCATACATGAAAGAGAATGAAATAAAAACAATATACATAATACAACATTCATTGATTCATATGTCAAATGAACATAGTCCAAGTTTGCGACAATTCTGTCTGTTCTATTACCCATGAAAACTAAAATTACACAGTATTTATCCTACTCTATTATGTTCTACTCTGTCTATTACATTCTGATCTCATGCATCTTGATCTATTCCAATACACTGCTGAAAAACTATCTAAGGACAAGCTCCATGAGCTCTCTTGTCCTGTTCTGAAACCTATCATTTCAAAATTCAAAACTAACACCTACTCTGTCCTATTACAATAACTGTTAATTACTACTATATAGAGCCGACACTCCATATCTGCAGTCTCTTACAGTCCTTAGAGACTTTACAAACAAGTTACATTTAAAAATTTTGTTACAAAAATATCTCAACAACCCATTTAAATTCTGACTTAATGCTCGATTTAAAATGATGTCATTGTTTAGATGTCTTTTGTTTGCCTCCACATGTGCATTGTCATCCTTGAAGGTGATGCTCCTACATCATATTATTTGGAGACCATGAGAAAATCATGCAAGAGCAGGAGAATGACAACAGCAGTAGCAGCAAGGAAGAGAAGCAATTGGGCAACACTGAGTCAAAGTTTGGGACCCAGGAGGACCTCAACTGTAGTAGAAAAAGATCCATGAGAAGGAGCTCAAGATTTTTCTTAGCAGAGGAGTATGATGCAGGAGCATCACCATCAACATTCAATGAGGCCAAGTTGAGGACAACTCAGCACCCAGCCCAAAGCTTTCAGAACTGGTTTTGATTCCAAGGAGGGCATGTCACTTTAAATTTTAAACCTTTGTAATTAAAGGACCCGGAAGATTTTGAGGCAAGATCCATTGTATGCGCTCCAAGAGATTTTAATTGTCTTAATTACCTATAGGATTGTACATATTTTGAGCATCGACTCATATCTATATTGTAAATGCTCATTTATTGTAATAAGATTAGTAGTAGGATGCTTTAATTATGAAATGAAAGCACTAGGATAGTCTGGAGGGAAGGATCGAGAAGCCCCCTCATGTATAAATGTATGTAATCTATGCCCAAAATAGGTTGTTGAGGTTATTGTGATTTTTTTTGAAGAGAATTGTAGAGAAGAACCTAAGAGTTGCAACCCTTGTAAATGTTTTACTGGAATAATATAATAGAAGAGAATTGCTTCCAAATTATGAGGTTTCTTGTCTTTAAGTAATTGGGTAATGTTATGTTATTTATTTTTCTATGTTTATATTCATGTGTGTGTGTTTCATGGTTGAATTAATGAACCTTTGATTTTGTATAAGTTTCAATTGTTTCTCTTCTGAAATCTTGGTGCAAGGAGTGCACAATGCACATTGAAGGAGTGTGAAGACAAAGTCGTTTTCATACTCAATATCTCGGGAGAGATACTGTGACTTTCGTTGAGTGAGTGCAAGGAGTGCACATATATTTTGTGGAGTATAAAATCTCAAAGGATAGACCCATGCAAGGTTTGCATAGGGCCAACACTTAGTCAAGTGTTGAAAAAGTCTCAAGGAGAATGAGCGCAAGGAGTGCACAGGAGGTTTTCATAAATCATCAAGCTCAAGAGGAGAGATAGCACAAGAGTGCACAAAGCCTATGAAAGGAATGCAGAAGGTGAGAATGGTATAATTTCTATACTGTAAGTGAAGTGCAAGGCGTGCACCTGGATTCAACTCACTTAGAGTGACAAAGCTCAAGAAGAATAGGGAGTAAAAGTACTTGGAGGAAGAATCCTTTTCATTTCAAGGTTGAGTGGATGAGATCCGCTCAAGGAGGAGTCAGATATTTCACAACCATTGGAACTGAATAAGGATCATAGGAGATAAACCTTTAAGTCCTTTAGACTTCTCTTCTCCGACAGTTTTTAGGTGTGTGTTGTGGAGAAGGAAAATTCCCCAAAGTCCCGAAGTTCGAAGTCAATCTGTACCATTGGTAGACGGGGGGCATGTGTCCATGGATAAATGGGTATATGAAAGTCCAACTATCTGGATAATTTGATGTGTAGCTGAAATATATTGAAAAAATCTCAAAGCTCTGAAGCCCAGAGTAGATCCTGATCATTAGCGTCAGGTGCACGTGTAGACAGATCGCAGGAGTTTGAAATTCAGCACTCCAGAAGATCTCGGGTGTAATTTGTTCTAGGTCAAAATTCCCGAAGGCCCGAAGTTTGGAGTCCATATCGACCATCCTTTGGCGAGGATGCATGGACCATTGATCAAAACCCTTCACGTGTTCATAGTTCGGTACTCTGAAAGATTGTTGGTGAAATATGTGAAAATCTCTGAAGCTCAGATCTCAGAGTAAATGTAGTTCTTTGATCAGAGGCAGACGTCATCCTTTTGATCCGTAACATCAAAGTTCACGTATTCGGAGGAATTGCACAATGAAATGAGGAAAAATGTTGAAGCCCGGAACCCCAAAGTTTCTGTGAACCATAGATCATGGTGCGTAGTGTGAGCCGTTGATCCCTTCCTTTGTTGGGCTATTTGGGAATTCAAAATTCAGGGAAATTGTAGTGTGTTGGTGTCAAAAATCCTGAAGCCTAGAGCTATGAAGTGTCGGCGTTCCTACCATCTAAAGGTTTAGCCTATGGTTTTGTCCTAAGGTCACGTGGAATTCTCCGTTGAAGTGATAAAACCCTCACAAACACAAATTTGTGCACAGAGAAAAGGGGAAAGGCCTGTGGAAGAGAATTATAAGGGTTCAACAAGAACCCAAGAGCTAATTCATCTACCTTATGATAACGATCCTTAGACCGGGAGGTCATGCAAGCCCTTGGGAGTGGTGGGGGTTTGCATCAAGCACTCTACTTTCTTAACCCCAAAACCCAATTACAACTCATTCTGATTCATTACAACTCATGTTGACTCTTTGATCGAGCGTGTTTTTCCTGCTTTTGTGTCTACATGTTTCTTTTTCCTTCTCAATTGTTGTTCTTCCTACTTTTGTGTGTCTCTCTGATTTTGCGTGCCAAATTGTTTTCCTTCCTATTCACCTATTTTATCCTCTTGGTTTATTCTCTTGCTTTATTGTCCTGCTTTATTCTCTTGCTTTATTCTCCTACTTTATCCTCTTTCCTTTCGCTACCAAGTATGATTTTACTGCGCACTTCAATCTTGGATGTACACTTCGTTGATGTCTTCTCTTCTGTGTGTTGTTGTTGCACATCTCCTCAATACTTGGAATTTTCCTCAAAAGGGTCAGTATCCGAAGGGTTTTGTTGATTAAGATAACTTGAACCTAGGGTCTTACAATCGTGTGCCAAAAAATGGTTATGTTGTCGAGACCTAGAATCTGTGATTGAGGGAATGTTTTGGAGGAAAACTAAAAAAGATACCTTAGATTGGCTAGAAGGGAAGGAATGAGAATTTTCTCAAAAATATAATAGAAACCCTCGGATGAGCGATGAGAAATGGATGAAAATGTATGTGTACATAGATATGCATGAGATTTTATTTGGAAAAATTATGATTATTTTGACTAAGTGGTTTGAAAGATTAGTAGAGAATATTGGAAGGTATCAAACCGCAATGTCAAGGAACTGGACTCTTAAGTTGGTAATGCAGTTGAATTATGTAAGTAAGAAGACTTCTCGTGCAGTTGATTTATTGTTGGACATTATATTGGGAGGTTATATAACAGAATTTTTAGTGGATTGTACCCAGTCATACAATGTTGCAGAGAGAGATTTATTCAAGGGTCTATGCGGAAGGTTTATGAAATTGTTGGGTTCTTTCATAAATATGTTGTTGTGTGATAAGTGTGTGATGAAAATGGAGTCTGATTTCTAAGGGGCTTCATGCACATAGGGGAATCGAGGGATGACAAGAAGATAGTTTGAAGGAAGAAATGAAGAAAGAAGGGAGGTACTAGGTACGCAAAGAAATGAATAAGATGTATAAGAAGAGGAAGATGATTTTGGAATATTGCATAGCGGAAGAAGGTATAAGAGGCAGAAGATTGGGGCTAAAAAAGGAGAGGCATGCAGTGATCCTGAGGGAAGAGAACCATGTGCAATAGTCCAGATCATAGAAATACCATACATAAAAGGAGAGGAAGAGAATTTTGATTGCAATCCTATAATAGAAAAACGGGTAAGTCCTAGTCATATTGGATCATGGTTGACTCCATGACCCCATGTGCATCACCTAGATTGGAAATAAAAGTTGAGGATTTGTTAAAAGAACTTATAGTTAGCAAGGGAGGAAAGAGTAGTAATAATCATAGCAGTGGAAGCATTGCATCAAGTCAGATTCAACCAGCATCACCTAGGGGAAGTACTATACAAAACAACATGGAAGGAATAGACAACACACTGAGACTATTGGAGTTCCAAGGAGTTGGGTCAGAGGACCCAGAACAACATATATTTGTATGTCAGACAATTTCGGATATGAAAAATGTCCAAGATGATGTTGTAAACATTTTACAATTGGAAACCACATTTAGAGGTCACGCTTAGTCTGGTACATGAAACTGTAGAGTACCACGCCTACAGGACAAGCCAGGACTTTAGCAGAAATTAGACAAGCATTGTTGAAAGAATTCAAAAAGGTAAATTCGAAGTCACAGTACATTAGAGAGTTGAAGGAAATGAAACAGGTGTAGAATAAATTAGTTTGGGATTATGACCAACGTTTTAAGGATCTAATGGGTATACTAAAATTCCATATCCCTGATCAACAACACCAAGAATGGTTTATTGCAGGACTTCTACCATACATTTGCAAGTCATTGATTCAACAGAAGGTTGTGTTGCATCCTGAAGATTTGGATATTGCAATGAAATTGGAAGCATCCCCTGTAGGAGACATTGGAGGGAAGGAACAATTCCAAACACAATTAGTTGCATTGACCATTCAACCAGAAGAACTTACAAAAGGGAAGGAGAAACGGGAACAAGTCTGGTGTACCAAGTGTAGAACTGAAGGCCACCATAAGGACGAATGCCCAGCATTCGTGTAGTATTTGGCAACTGGAGCAACGAATCCATTACCAGGAGGGGGATATTGTGAAATATGAAAGAAATGGGGACATCATCTAACTGAGTGTCTATTACTACAGAAATACCAGAGTACACCAAGGAATGTATTTTTCAACTTTTGCAAGTCAATCGGGCATGAAGAGAAGGATTGTCGTGCATTTGATTTGATGAGAAAGCACACTTCAGATATATATAAGATTCAGGAGGAGAATGTTGCAACAGAAGGAGGTGGCCCAAAGTATAATAATCAGAGAAATTTTAATCCAAGAAACAAAGGAAATTTTGGCACAGGTCAAGGAAGATGAAATTTTAGCAGAGGAGGTAGAGGACCAATAATATGTTACAATCGTAATCAACCAGGACACTTAGATCGTGACTACCCAAATCCATGTACAACCTATACATATTGTAGATCATTGGACCATGTGACAGAAGATTGTCCTCAACTGTTGTCGAAGTGGCAAGCAAGAGGGAATCAGAACCAGAATCCAAATCATAATGTATAGAAGATATTAGTCGAGAAACTAAATGAAGGATATATAATAGCAATTGTTACGTGCAGTTGTTAATGGGTAAGGAAATCAGCAAGACATGTGCCAACATTTGACCCTCATCAATAAAGGGAGACGTATTAGAGGGAAATAAAATATATATTGGGACTAGATTGGGTAGCATCAACATCATCTGTGCCTCCTGTCTGTGATCGTACTATGCTAAAGAAACCACTGGGGAAGGTAAGTACTCTAAGGGAATTCCTGAGAATTTGCAAAGAGTTCATGAAATGTGAAACTGTGTTGAATGCATTATGTGAAATGATTGATCATTATGTGCAATAAAGGGAAATTTATATCGCACATAGGGTAGTGAATCATGTATTGCACAGAAAGAGGACCAACAGAGAATTCAAATTAAGTGTGCAAATTGTGGATTATGATGTGGATAATGTTATTTTAGACCTGGGTTCAGATGTAAATATGTTATCAAAGAAGACCTGGAAAATTATGAGGAAACCCAATTTGATTTGGTCTCATGTTCATTTAACGTTGGCGAACCAACATAAGATAGTACCAATTGGTTGATTGATAGGAGTACCTGTGAATATAGATGAAGTGTGCATTGTAGCAAATTTTGAATTCATTGAGATCCTGGATGATATGCATCCATATATAGCACTAATGGGACTTGAATGGGCCTTTGATAATCAATAAATCATTAATTTGAAGAGGAGGGAGATGATTTTTTATGGAGACTTGAAGGTTACTACACCATTGGATCTAACAGAAGGGAAGAGGTACATAGAACCAGCAAGAGGAAATGAAATTGAAAAATTGTATAATATGACTATGTGGATGGATGATTATGTTAACCCCACTACATATGGTGCACTAAGATGGAGAAGTATTAGTTCATGTGCGTTGTATTCAGAGGAAGGTCTGGAACATTGGCAACATAGGATGCATGAGGTATCAACTAGACGATGTGCACGCATAACTCGATAATTTCACTGGATTGGAAAGGAGTTATGTGATCCACCTAGGTATGAAGGATTAAATGATATAAGCTCATTTATAAAGGTGTTTGAGTCATATTTACCTGAACATCAGAGACTATTGGCACTATATGTTGTCCTGAAAGCTACTCCATCTAGATGGTGGGTTGCACATAAAAAGGAAATGGAAGACTGGTCGGAGTGTAGAAGACTAATACAAGTAAGATTTGGTACCAAGTTGGAGAATATTGCAAAAAATTATACAGGGTTAAGTGACCCAGCAATTCATGTTGAGCAATGTAGAACCATATGGAGTTCAGTACAAAAGAGGGAATGGACGTGCAGGTTTATACATACACTGGATACAATTCCGAAGAATTGGTACTTGGAACTGGAAATGTGGAGAAACAGTGGGCTGGGATGAACTGATTCAAATGTTTAAAATAGCATTTACATTTGAACATGAATCTCCATTACTAGTTGCAGCATTGCAGGTCATTCGAACCAAGATATTTTCATAAGAAGGTCAATGGAGATGGTACCCGTGTGTAGTGCGCACAGAGCTTCGATGATTATCCATGAACTACTGGAATCTTACAATGTTACTAAAGAAGAACATGATGAAGAATATCCAAGGAATAAGCAAGTAGATGAAACAAGGGGGGGGGGCACAGTAGAAGGGCTAGAGCTTGAATTTTTTTCATACACACATCCAATAAAGACACAGAAGGTAAACATTGTGATGATAGATAATCCAAAGTTTGTGTAGATAGGGGATTATTGGAGTGATGAAATTGTGGATAAGATTGCATATTTATTGCATAAATATCAAGATCTATTCCCAACTACATTCTCATAAATGAAGGGGATAGCTAGCAAGTTAGGAAAGATGAATATTCCTTTGAAACCCGGTGCTAAGCCAATGCGACAGAGACCCTACATGTTAAATTTGAAGTAAAAAGAGAAGGTGAAAGAAAAAATAGGCATGATGTTGGACACAGTGTTCATTGAATCGGTGATGGAATCAGAATGGATAAGTCCAATGGTGGGATAGGATAAGAAAACAAGAGGAATTAGGATTTATTTAGACCTAAGGAAGTTGAATGATGCATGCCTTCATGATCCATTTTCAACATCGTTCACAGATGAGGTACTAGAGAATCTAGGAGGGAAGGAGGCGTATTCTTTCATAGATGGGTTCTCAGGGTATCATTAGATAAATATCGCATGAGAAGAAGGGTATAAGACTACTTTTGTGATGGAGTGGGGAATCTATCAACACACATTGATGCCCTTTGGATTGAAGAATGCACCTACAGTTTTTTCAAGAGTTGTGGTTGCAGCTTTTAGTGAATTTATCCATAAGTTCCTTGAAGTGTACTTATATGATTGGATTTTGTTTAGTCTACTGAAGGATCACATAGAAGTACTCAGGTTAATCTTGGATAGGTGTAGACAATGTCAAAGTTCACTGAATAGATGAATAAATGTATTTTTTCGCACCTTTTGGAATTTTGTTGGGCCATGTGGTATGTAAGCAGGGCTTATTAGTGGATCATGTCAAGATTGCAGTGATTCTAGATTTACAACCACCTACATCAGTCAGACAGTTGAGAGAAACTCTAGGTCACACGGGATATTACATGAAGTTTATAAAGGGTTATGTGTAGATTACAACACCTATGGAGAAGTTGTTGAAGAAGGAAGCTAAGTTCCAGTGGAATGAGGACTGCCATAAGGGTTTGGACACCTTAAAGCAGAAATTAGTGACTGTGTTGATATTGATATTCCCATATTGGAAGAAGGATTTCCATGTTCATGTGGATGCGTCGTCCATAGCTTTGGGCACATTACTATCTCAACTAAGGGAAGGTGGCATAGATCAACCAATTGATTTTGCAAGTAGGAAGTTGTCCCTAGCATAGAAGAATTACACCACTACAGAACAAGAAGGATTGGAAATGTTATATATGCTACAAAAGTTTAAACATTATTTATTGGGTTCTCATTTTAAGATGTATACAGACCATTCTACACTAAAATACTTAGTGAACAAGCCATTGTTGGGGGGAGAATATGCAAGTGGTTATTGATGTTTTAGGAATGTGATTTTGAGTTTGTTTTGAAACTAGGCAAGTTGAATGCAGGACCAGATCATTTATCGTGCTTACTATCATGAGAAGATGTAGGGAATCTAGATGAAAACTTGTCAAACGCACAATTATTTGTAGTTTTAATGGTGGACAACTACTTCGCAGACATCGTGTAGTTTCTAAGTACGAGAATGGCCTCGTCAGACATTATAGTTACATAGAAGAAACAATTAGTGGTTAAAGCAATAGACTATCAGTTAATTGCATGGAACTTATACAAGTTAGGTGTAGATGGACTATTGAGGCGATGTGTGTTTGAGCATGAAAGACCTATGATACTTACAGAAGCGCATGAAGGAATTGTAGGAGGACACTACACAGCTAAATCAACTATGCAAAATATTTTGTGCACGGGAATCTGGTGGCCCATATTGCATAAGGATGCTAAAGAATATTTTCATGCATTCGATGTTTGTCAAAGGGTGGGAAATTCATCCAAGAGGGATGAGATTCCTTTACAACCACATGTTACATTGCAAGCATTTGATAAATGGGCATTATACGTTTTTGGACCAATCAACCCATCCGCAAGACGATCAAGATCTAGGTACATAATCACTGCAACAAAGTATTTAACCAGATGGGCAGAAGCAGCACCGGTATTAGAATGTACCGCAAAAACTGTTGTGTGGTTTCTATTTGACAATGTAGTTGCACGATTCAAATGCCCATGAATTMTACTCAATGATGAAGGAACACATTTCCTGAATAGGACGATTGCAGCATTGATTGAGGAATTTCAAATTCGTCATCATAAGAGTACRTTGTATCATCATCATTCCAATGGGATAGTAGAATCTTTTAATAAAATTCTGGAGAATGATTTGACAAACATATGCAATGTAGGAAAAGATGATTGGGACATAAAGGTTCATGTAGTATTACGGGCATAGGGGACTACAAACAAAAAATTTGACAGGACAAACATCTTTTAGGTTGGTCTATGGCCAAGAAGCAGTAATGTCAATGGATTTTATTGTACCTAGCCTACATGTTGCAGTGATTATTGATCTTTTAGACTCTGGCATAGTAGAGGATATATTATTATAGTTAGTATAGTTTGAGGAAGATTTTTTTGTCCCAGGGTTCAATTAGAAAGTTCAAAAAGAAAGAGGAAATGCATGGCACGATAGACACATTAAACAAAAAAAGTTTCAAGTGGGATAATTAGTATTACTCTATGAAAATAATTTCATGCAGCACCCAAGAAAGTTTTGAATGCATTGGTTAAGACCCTATGTGATTCATCATGTGATGGAGGCAGGTGTTGTGCAGTTGGAAACACTAAATGGAGAAGCCCTGGGAGACATGGTGAATGGAAGTTGGTTGAAACTCTATAGAGACAATTGACTATATGTGCATTAATCTGATTTGCAAAAAAACACATGTGTCATAGTAGTTGTACTATAGTAGGAAGGTAAAATACAGAAAAACAAACAAAAACAAGAAAACAAATAAAAAGTGGGAAAACAAGAAGAAATAGAAAGGTAGACAGGAAGAAGTATCGTGCAGAAAAAGGGAGTATCACATAGATAATAGAAATAACACAAAGGAAGTTATGTGTGTGTAAAAATCAAGCATAGAACAGGATCGTTAAGGGCATTGAAGCATGAAAATGACTTTTAAAAATTTGTAAATGACAAAACATATTGGAGACACGTAGTCATAAATAGAAGGTGTCACCAAGGATCGGGACAAACTAGAAGATCGAATGAAAAAATAGGAAAAGGATTTGGCATTAATGCCACAGTAAGGAAAGTATTGATTGTAGACTATGACTGGATTCGATATTTACGTTGGGCATGAAATAAATTAACACAACTGTCGAAGATTTATAAAAGTGCATAAGGGCCCGACCGGGAAGGTTATTTGCATTTTCTAAGAGTTGTGAGCATACAAAGTTGAACTAGAGAAAACTAGAGCTGAACTAGAGTTGAACCATAGCCAAACCAAAACCGACACAAAAAAATTACAAAAATCAGTCACAGAGAATGATGACACCACCGAAATTTGGGGCACCAACAGTCGTAGCACGCAAGAAAACAAAAAGACCATCGGTTGCAACAGTGATTGTGGAAATACTCGAGGCTTTATCCTTGTAGTCGATCTTTAATAGGGACTATATACCACGAAGAAAATACATAGTGCCATAGTTTATATTACCCATATATGGAAAGTACCCACTTGTCACACCAAAAATACCACCTGGTTTAATCATCAAAGGGGACATGCTAGGAAACATTGTTGCCTTGAAATTTGTAGAACACAACATAACTAATGAACAGAAATTTCCCAAGATGGCATGGGAGAAATATTTGTGTGCCAAAATATTAACAGAGACAGGGGAAATCCTTCTTGAACCATAGTGTTGGACGGTAGGACTAGAGAAATGGGGAATCTTGAATCTTCTAGAGATTCTACATTTTGGCTGAAGTCTGCAAATAAATGTCTATGTCAAAATGATACTAAGTTTTTTACACAGAGGAACTCTGTGGCTAGACCTAATAGTATACATTGATACACAACTCATTTCACATATTACAGGTTTTTCGAAAGCAGGAGAGGATTCGGAAACATTATTCATAGACAAGGTGGGGGAGAAAGCATGATTGGAAACCATAAAAGATAAGTTCAACATTCAGAGGGAAGAGGGGGATGGATGTCACAAACATAAGTGATGATGTTGTGTGATCTGTGACGTAGGTATTGGCCTACAAATTATTGAGTAAATGTCGCAAAGATGAGGTGTCGATCATAGTGATCGCAGCGACAGAAAAATGCACAGAGGGGGTTCAAATGAATTGGGCCACATTTATGGTAAATCAATTTTTGATAGATTTCATAGAATCCCAAGAGAAAGGCATGGAGTTTGGATATTCTTACCTTCTCATCCTAATCACACTATTTGGATGGAAGGATCCTGGCGATTACCAATGTTTGAGAACAACCAGTAGAGGTAATGTGGTTGTGTTGTATGCAAACCTATGGCATACGACAAACAGGAGGAGACAAATAAATAAAAATGTCACATTTTATGTCTACAATGACACAATCAAGAACATAGTAATGAACACATCACACATCACTGCCTAGACTATAAATACTTACCAGGATATTACACACTTTAAAGCAAGGATGAACCATATGTACATCCAAGCCAAAAGAGACCATGTATGTCAATGGCTTCAAACAAGCTACAAGTTGACAGTGGATGATATATGCTTGATCACCAATGACTAGGAGGAAGAGTGGAAATTTCCAGAGGAACAAACAGAGCACCCAAACAAAGAATAAGAACAAGACAATGAAGAGGAAGAACTAGACAAGGGACGGGGAAATGGGAAACACAATGGCACAGGGAGTACGTCGAGCATAGGACCATCAGCAAAATATGTACATCAAATAGTCCCAAGAGTAGGGATAAAAGTAAAAGACAATGGGAAGGGTCCAGCCATAACTCTGCACAAAAATATGAAAGCACACAAAGTATCGCCTATCTATAATTTGGCAGATGATGACATGGGTAGAATTGGCTACCAACTGCGGGATGTCGCAGAGGAGGAAATTGAAGAAGCATCATGAAAAAAAGTGGAATAGCACCAGAAGGTGCAGGACTGGTTGATGATGATACAAAAACTATTGGAGATAATGAGAACAACACCAGAGAGAGGCTCGGGTGAAGGACCATCAATGAGCCCAATTGAGGAAGCAAGGACTACCAATTCATTCATGTCAAAGTTAGCAACTGAGTGCAGAGTATTGGAGATTGACTTAGATGCAGTTGAGTTCCCGATGCAAGAACTGTAAGAGAAGATGAAAACACTAAGTCACCTAAACATACTTGTGTCACGGATGCCCACAAAAATACTATAGAGATTGCATATCGGTATTATGCAGGAGATAAGGCTTTGTGCAGAGTTAGCATGCAAAGAGTTGATCAAGGTTACGGGGGAGAAGGCAGAAACACAGCAAAAGTATACAACTTCTCTACAGGAGAAGATAGAAGTTAAAGAAAAAGTTGACAAATCACTAAAGGAGAAGAATGAGGTCGAGGAAAAGGCATAGAAAGCACTAAAAGAGAAGGAGGTAGAGAAAATGGCCCAGTGGATACAAATGACCATCCAAAATTTCTATAAGGATGTCCCAGAAGTACCAATGGTGGTAGAGGCTAGAATGCAAGAACAATTCTCAAGAATTGGAGAACCATTAAAGGCTTCTGCACAAGGAATAAAGACTTGCAATCATGCAGTACGCCAAGAACACCACCAAAGGAGAGGGAAGAAAAAGGAAGAATTTTTATGACCGCGGTAGAAAATATCAATAAGTTGGATAAGGAATGCGCAAATCTCTATGCAAAATTTGTGTAGATATGAAAAAACTTGAAGAAGGATCAAGAAATGAAGGTTGTGGAATCCATATTGAGGGATGTGCAGGAAAAGGTGCAAAAGGCTTCTGAAAACATAAGTATGATGCCACCAGCGGAGCGCATGACAACCATCATGGAAAAAACAAACTCATACAATGAAATCAAAAAGATATAATACCAAGAGAAGGTCCTGCAATGGCGATTAGTGTCACTGCAAGATGAAGCACTAAGACTAATTGGGGAATTGGCCACTTCACAGGGCACGACAAAGCAAGCAGCGTATGAAACATAGGATAAACTCACGACCCTGAATATGCAATTCGTAGAGGAAATTTTGGGAAAAGTAGCAGAAGTAACAAAAGAAGTTGTTGCAGGGAGGGAAACCTCCCAAAAATTCATGAAGGTATGGAAGTGTGCGACACAATAGGCTTGAGTGGCTCGGTACGAGCCACAAATGAGTGTTGGGGGCTTGTTGGAAAGGGAATTTTGGATACATTTTTGAAGAAAATCATAAGTATGGAGGAGATGTACAGCAGCAGCAGAAAGAAGAGAAGACAAGAGAAAAGTGTGCAGTAAAGGCGCATCTAGAATTGAAGTGCACAGTAAAAGCATACTTGGTAGTGAAAGGAAAGAGGATAAAGCCAGAGAATAAAGAAGGAAAATAAAACAAGAGAATAAAGAAGGGGGATAAAGTGGGCAAAAAGGAAGGACATCATCTCGGCATGAAAAATCAGAGAGACGCGCAAAAGCAGGTAGAACAGTGTTGAGAAGGAAAAATCAACATGCAGATGCAAAACCAGAAAAAGCACGCCCGAACAAAGAGTCAACATGAATTTTAATGAATCATAATGAGTTGTAATTGGGTTTTGGGGCTATGCAAGTAGGGTTTTGAGTCCTAGAATCCATGTATAAATATGTAATGGGTCGGGTAGAAAATGGGTTCGCAAAGAGAGTCAAAGAATAGAATGAGGATGAGAGAGAGTCTAGGTCTGATTTTTTAGGGGGGGATTATGGAGGGAATATTGTACTACAAAGCAGCTAGGCAAGATGGATAGAAAGACATCACAATACATATATTGTAAGCATAGTGCACAAGCATGGAATTATTATAAAAATCATAATAAAGAAGTCATTTTTTGTGGACATAGACCAAAGTTGGGTGAACCACGTGAATTATTGTGTCTGCTTGTATTTTCAAGTGATTATTGATGAATAGTGTGTTTATTCATGTTAGACTAGATCTATTTATTATATGATCAATGTGAAGTAGTTAAGAATGTTACAGTGAATGGTTTATGTTTCAACCTACAGTATAATGGTACTATATAATGGAATTCACTAAGTAACCAACGAATAACAAACATGGGATAATGCACACATAGTAGATAAGTAAGAATGAATAAGATGATCGCCTCCCATCCCCTCACTACTGCAGAAACTTGGTTCTTGTTTTTATACACCATTTTATCATACTTTGCTAAGAGTCGCAAGTGTCAGACTTCACTTTGCTAAGTGTCACACTTCACTCTACTTGGTGTCGTTAGTGTCGAAAATTCCATGGTCCATTCTACTAGGTGTCATACCTTATTTTTCACACTTTTCCTAAGTGTTACCACCTCAACACCTTGCATGAATGATCCATTACATCGCCTTGAGCATCAAGAAGAAGAAGACACCTTCAAACCATGAAAATTTGGCCTTTTTCACTCAGTATTGGCTTCATTTGACCATGGTCGCTCCCATTTTCACTCTGGGGGAATGACCATCCCCTTGACACATTGTTTCGGGGGGAGACCAAGTCGCTCTGTCTTCCCTTCTAAGGGAGAGACCATGCATATTTGGTCAAATACCATGAATCTAGAGGAATATTTTGAGGACTTTCTAGATGGTTCTTGGTTTGTTTTCTTGTTTTCATCAAGATGTGATTTAAGTCTTCTTCTATCCTATATTGGGAGAAAGAATAACCATGAAGATAACTCAAATCCTAACCTGATCCATCTTATCCTCAACCATGTTCCCAATTTACCCTAGTGGTTAACCCTTTCTGCATCTATATAACCAGGCCATTTTAGAGTGAGAGGGGGATGGAAAGGAAGCATACCAAACTTATGATATTTTCAAGAAGTTCCAAACCTTTGTTTATGTGAAGAAGTTGAGCTAGATTCATGTTCAAGGGCTGAAGAAGGGATCTTGGAGGATTGTAGCAACATTCAATGCTTGTAACCATTTCATGCTTTCACTAATATAAGAACTTGACCTATTTCTCTTATACTTTCTTGTTCATTTTTTGTCTATTTGATTGCTTGGTGTAAGTTATCAATTGGTATGGTTGTTATTACCTAATCATAGATAGTAGTAGGAGAAGCTTCCTTTTTTCTTGCAAGATCGAATTCATGAAGGAGCTTACCCCTCCAAAGCTTAACCAATCATCGCAGACGAGCGTATATTGGGTGGTTTTCCTGAGAAACCACTGGGTTTTTTTTGTCTCTGTGGTTCGTGAATTTTGTATCTGTTCGAGGTCCTATGGAGTCTTACCAGTCTACTTGTATTCAGTTCTCTTGAAGAGCATACTTTTATATCATGCCCATACGTTCGGTCTCAACTGTCGAATGTACCCACCCGAAGGCTGATTGCGAGTTGGTAACCTTAGTGGCCTTTCTTAGGTATCTACAAAGTTGACTATGGGGGGATTCCCATGGTACCTGGGGCAGACATCATATCACACTCTCAATACCTGTGGAGGGTTATCCCATGAAAGTGAGGGTTTCTTGTACCAAGTAGGGTTGTTACATGGAGTTCGAGGTAATTGCTTCTCATTTCTTCATTGACGTCTTGAAATCCCGTCTTCAGAAGATCCTTGAGCCTATAGTTTCTTAGTTGATTTTTTTTAGTTTTCTTAGGAGTCTGTCTCCTTAAATTTTTTCGTCGACCTTAGGATCATAGATTTCATAGTATACAAGGTATGTAACCTGACCCTCAGAAACCTCAACACAACATTTCTAATGAAGGAATGATCGGAGATCAAACTTCTAAGACTAGGAGTATACCTCCTAGAAGTGGTCATCACGTAGAAGAACCGGTCACTACCGTTGTTGAAAGCATTGCATCTTACATGAATCCTGTTTTTACTGATCCTCTTGGCCCACCACTCATTGATCCACTGTCCATGAGATATGTTAATTATTTTTCTTCTTATATATTACCACCTGGTTCCACCCCTACACGATCTCCTAGAGTGAACCCATCATCTTTTGGTTTTCCTAAAGGACTTGGGAATCTATCTTTTTCCACAAATCTTGTAGTTGATATTGTTGGTGCTTCTTCTTTACTGGAAACATCGGTGACCCAAGTGATCCTGACTCAAATACTTGTGCATACATCATCCTTTTCACATGGGTCAAGTAGCATGATGCAAGAGCATCCTTGGGCTCATGCAATCCGCATCACCTAAAAATATTCCTATTATGCAAATTAGACAATAAGTTGAATAAGGAATGTGTTAGTGGTCCATTTTATTTAGTCATGTTCGACAACACAAGTATTCCAACAGAGCATGAACACCTTCAGTAACCACTCACAGGACCAGATCAAAGAACAACACACCGATATTTTGACGTGGTAAAAACCCTATGGGGAAACATCCATGGCCCCAACCAATGCGACCACTTGGAGCAGTTTATTAATGAAAAAGAAAAAGATTACAAAGAGATTTTTACAGGAGATTTTCTCACATTCGATCATCGACAAATGACCCTCCATGCCCTTTAAATAGAGATCATGGACCAATTGGGTGTTAAGTCATGGAGCAATGGTCATTAAGATCGAGGAGAATATAAATCATCAGATCAATCTATGTCGGGAACATATCGTGACCGTCGGATTTCATAACTACAAATGCATACTAATTCATAGTAAATAAACACACTAAGAAACACACTTTTACCTAATGACTCGTTAGACCAAGTAGACCTTAACTAACTCCTAAGTGTCTAAATATCCTAACATCCCCCCTTAAGAACAACTTGGGATAAGATTGAAATATTTACAATAGTGACACAATAGGAGAATGAAGGAGGCATTATATCCTATCCCCCCTTGATGAAAACTTCCTAAACTTCTAACATAGATCAAATTTTGTAAAACTTCACTTCTATAAGAGACTCTATGAAAATTTCTGCAACTTGATATTACGTAGGGAAAAAATGAACTTCAATAACTTGATCATGAATGAGCTTTCTGATGAAGTGCATGTGTGGCTCGATGTGTTTATTGCATTGATGTTGAATTGGGTCTTTGGTGAGCTTGATGGCACTTTGATTTTCATACCAAAGGCTGGTCGGATGTTGCTTCTAGAATCCAAACTCTAAAAGGATATGTCGAAGCCACAAGGCTTCCTGACTTTCATTTATCGTTGCTCAGTACTCTGCTTCTACTGAAGAAAGTACAATAGCATGTTGTTTTTTACAGGCCCAAGTGGCAGGTCCTGAACTAAGGCTGAAAACATAACCTCCCGTAGAATTCCAATCATCAAGGTCACCGGCCCAATCTGAATCATGGAAACCAACCAATAAAGGAGGTCCCCCTAAACTGTAATGTATCCTAAATTGAATTGTACCACGGGCATACCGAAGTATCCTTTTATCTTCTCTCCAATGGATTTCATGGGGTTTTTTCATATACCGAGAAACAAGACCAACAACAAAGGAAAGATCAGGACAGGTATGAGTCAAGTATAAGAGGCTACCAACTAACTGACGGTATAAGGTGGCATCAACTTTGGGAGAAGTACAGGTGGAAGCAAGCTTGACTCTATACTAGAAGGGATAAGGGGTCGGTTTACAATATTCCATGTGAAAGTGACGAAGAAGGTCACAAGCATACTTAGACTAGGAAAAAAAAATTCTTTCATTGGTTTGCAAAACTTGGAGGCCAAGGAAATAGTAGAAAAATCCTAAGTATGTCATTTCAAATTTATTCTTAAGGTTGGTTTTCACATGGTTTAAAAGTTTTGAGTCACTACCAGTAAGGATAAGGTCATCAACATAAATGACAAGGATTATGAGATGGCTTCCTACTTTCTTGGTATATACATTAGGATCATAATGGAATATAGAGAATATGGTGTCAATAAGAAATATGTCTATTTTGGCATACCAAGCTCAAGGAGCTTGTTTAAGACCATAAAGAGATTTCTTAAGGCGACAAACAAGGCTAGAGTCATTCTGGACATAGCCAGGAGGTTGTTCCATGTAGATTTCTTCTTGCAAAACCCCATGCAAGAAGGAAGATTTAACATACATATGATGGACCTCCCATTTATGTGAGGTAGAAAGGCAAGAACAAGGCGGATGGAATTCATTTTGGATACAGGGGAAAAGGTTTCATTATAGTCAATTTCTTCAACTTGGAAAAATTCTTTGGCAACTTACCGAGCCTTGTTCCTTTCAACACTTCCATATGATGCATACTTATTTCTGTAGACCCATTTACATTTGACAAGTTTTCTTTCTTTTGGAAGAGGTACAAGATCCCAAGTATCATTTTCCATTAAAGAACGATACTCTTCATTCATTGCAGTATCCCAATCTGGATGATCTGGAGCTTCTGCAAATGTCTCTGGATCATGAGTCTATGAAACTTGAGCCAAAATAGAAGAGGCTTGATGGAACTATGAACTTGTCTAACATTGATCTGAAGGATCACCAACAATATCACCAGTTGTTTCTCATGTTGAATGGACCCATCTAGGAAGCAGTGGAGTTGGTGTTGGTTCAGGTTCAAAGGAGTCATCTATAGGAAGGTGAGTCGGTGGAGGTGGATTTTCATCCTCAATGTCATCATCTGAATAATAAATCAGAATAGGAACAAAAGAAGGAACAAACTTTGAATATGGCTCACATGCCAAAGAAGGCACAATCGTCGAAGATGGCTCGCAGGTCGAAGAAGGAACAATCGTCGAATTAGGCGCACAAGCCAAGATATTTTCATCAAATTTAACATCTCTTCTAATAATAATTTCATTACAATGTGGTTGAAGAAGTATATAACCTTTGACATCTTCAGAATAACCAACAAATATACACTTCACTTTTAGGTTGCAATGCTTTCCTTTTCTCATCAGGAATGTGAGCCCATGCTATACTGCCAAATACACGGAAGTGACTTACATCTAGTTTAATTTTATTCCAAGCTTATTCTGATGTTATATTTTTAAGATCCTTTGTGGGAGTGCGATTTACTATATAATTTTCACAGTTGATGGCTTCCGCCCAATACTTTAGACTTAATCCCTTAGATCGGATCATACAGTTATCCATTTATTTTAATGTGCGGTTATTTCTCTCAGCAACACCATTTTGTTGTGGTGTATATGGAACAGTGTGTTACATTTGGATTCCCTGTCAATTAGAAGAAGTAGAAGTTACATTGAAGGAGAAACCAGAAGAAGAAAGTGCATGTCCATGAGAAGAAGAAGAAGTAGTAAAATCAATATTGATGTTGTGCTTCTTCATCGCTGCTTCTAAAGATGCCATCTTCTTGAAACATTTGGATTCATCATGACCATATTTATCACAAAAGTTACAATGTCTGTCAGTCTTTGTATTTTTAGATTTTTCTCATTTATCATCATCAGGAGCTAAAGCTATCTGAGTGGGTTTGGGACCCTTATGTTTCTTGTTGTTGTGGCAAGGATTTTGCTTCTTGGGATTCTTGGGTTTATCTTTATGTTGGGTGACTAAGGCTTTGTTGCAGGTACCTACACTATTGTGTTGATGATTGCATCTATGTAAGACATTCTCCAGCTTACAAACCTGTGAGGTGTGGATCATTGTAGCTATGTGAGTCTTTCTCTCAGCTTACAAACCTCAAAGAAATCCCCTAAGAAGGTACATGGTTCTTTCCTGAGATATAGCTAAGAACGTAGAGATGACCTCCTCCATTCACAGAATTGAGAAAAACTCCAGATGATTGTCTAGTGGGAAAGGTGATCTGTTGAGTTGGACATGCATGTGGCTGAGCACAAGGTGAACGTGTGAAATCCCAAAATGTTGGGTGCATCATCATGTGAATAGAAATGAAGATGTTGTATTATCCTCCTCTTAGCAGTAGAGTTGACGAGAAGACTCTAGATGATTCTCCTGTGTGAGGCAGTGGGAATGAAGATCTGTAGAGTGGACGTGTATGTGGATGAGCACAGGTGAACGTTTGAAGATCTGGTTCTTTTGTGTAATGCAGTGAACCGGAGATATGACATCCCTATGGATGTGCCCCTAGTGGATGAGCACTAGTGGGTGTATCATATCCTTTGCTATATATTGTTCAAGAGTCAGACCTGCCTATAACCCTAATTGTTATGTAAAGGGTACAGGACGGCCCCACCTTAATGTGATTAATAATAAATGTAAAATATAATTAATCTAGATAATATTAATTATAATAATAATAATTATTATTATTATATCGTGACTTATAGAGGTCGGCCCTATTAGGCCAATGGACACTCCAGTTGATAGGACAAGTCTAATATAAGTAAAGGGAGATTCCCCATTGTGGAATCATATCTTTCATGTGATTTTGGAAATTTCAACAAGTACATTTACTTGGGAAAAGTGCACACCTCTCTTGGGCGCTAGTCTTCTAGGGTTTGAGCACCCTCTTGTGTGCTAGGTCTTTTTTGGTGGTGAATGTCTTTCTCTTGAAGAATATAGCAAAGGATTTGGTTGGGTTTTCTTCCCTTGTTGAGAAGGGTTTCCCAAGATACTTCTTGTGTTCTTGTGCATGGTGTTTCTTCTTGTGATCTTGGTTGCTGCAACATTACTGCTTATGGTTAAGTGAAATGATAAAATGAAATGAACTTCATGCTTAACCTAGCTTATGAAAAATCAACATGTTGATCACTCCAAGTTGTACAAGATTATCTTGCTCTCTAATCAAAGAATTACAAAAGGATTCAAGAGTGGGTTTTTTATAAGCTTTCCCTAGAGCCTCTCTCACTGCATAAAAGGTAGATACAAACATAGAATATGTACTACCTAGCTTAGAAAGAATAATATAGATGCAACGCTCTTCCTCTAGATTTATCACATTCTTCACATAAAATTCTGGTAAATTCTAACCTTGTACAATGTCTACTGTAAACAGATATTTAGAAAAGAACAGAAAAGATACAATGGAAAATACAAACATTACACAGAGATTTTTCCCATGGAAACCCAAACCGGGAAAACCAGCGTATATCATATTCATTCGTTGTGTTACATTGTTTACAATACAATATACATATAGGAGCTAGCGACATCCAAAACCCTAACCCAATGACCTGGATTAGTCCAAAACCCTAACCCAATGACCTGGATTAGTCCAAAACCCTAATACCTTAACCAAAAATAGAAAACCATCGGCAAAAACCATGTGCCTAAAAAACCACCTAAATACATGACATGTTTCCTGAGTTAGGTGTCATGTTTCCCGAGGCAAAAAAAAAATTTGGGGGGCACTGCCCCCAGACCCCTACACTCCCAACACATACGTTCAGACACTACTACTCGTGCAAAGAATATAACACATACCCAACATTCTCCCACTTGTTGTTTTCTTTGCATACATGGGGTTACAGGGTTACATAATCAAAAATCTAGGGCAGTAATGCCCATGGATCCTCTACACCAAGAGAAATTCTCAGTGCTCACAGATTTTGTTAATGATTCTGCAAAATTCTTCAAAGTGTCCACCTTCATCAGTGATACTTTCTTTTCTTCAATCATGTCTCTCACAAAGTGATATTGAACATCAATGTGCTTTGTCTTTGAATGATAAGCAGGGTTCTTCACCAGAAAAATTGCACTCTGACTATCACACTCTGTCCTTACATCTTGTTGTACCAACCCAATACCTTAACACAATATTTGTAACCATACTAATTCCTTACTTGCATGAGTGGCTACCATGTATTCAGATTTTGTAGTTGAAAGTGCCACTACAGCCTGTCTTTTGCTCATCCAACTTATTGCTCATCCAAATGGATTAAACACATACCTGCTTGTAGATCTCCTACGATCCAAATCTCCAACCCAATCTGCATCCAAAAATCCATGTATATCGACCACTATGTCCAATCCTGGTCTTCCTTCGTAGCACAATCCATAGCTAGCAATGCCACGCAAATACCTCAAAACCCTTTTTACTGTTGTCCAATGCTCTTTCCCTGGTTTTGACATATACCTGCTCAAAACTCCCACTGCATGTGCAATGTCCGGTCTAGTACAGACCATTGGATACATCAAACTGCCAACTACACTTGCATATGGAACATGAGACATGTCCTCCTCTTCTTCATGTGTCTTGGGACACTGATCCGCATATAACTTTACACCAACAAGAATAGGAACCTTGACCGGTTTACATTCCTGCATATTAAACCTCTGCAATATTGTCTCGACATATTTTCTCTGATTTAACCAAAGTTTCCTCCTTGTTTGATCTCTTTTAATTTCCATGCCCAAAATGAAATTTGAAGCACCAAGATCCTTCATGTCGAATTTAGAGGACAAGTGAGTTTTCACATCCTGGATAATCTCCTTGTTGTTTCCTATCAGCAACATGTCATCCACATACAAGACCAAATAAATCAAATGATCACCAATTAATTTAGAATACACATAGTGATCCTCTTTGCTTCTTGTGAAGCCAAGTCCCAGCATATAAGTATCAAATTTTTGATACCACATCCTTGGTGATTGTTTTAAACCATACAGGGACTTTTTCAGCTTGAATACTAGCTCCTTCTTTCCTTTCACATCATAACCTTATGGTTGCTTCATAAAGATTTCTTCTTCCAAATCCCCATGCAGGAATGTTGTCTTCACATCCATATGTTCTACTTCAAAATCAAATGCAGTAGCAATAGATACCAAAAATCTTATAGAGGTTAACTTGGCAACAAGAGAAAAAATTTCACCAAAATCAATTCCCTCAACCTGGGAATAACCCTTTGCTACTAACCGAGGTTTGTATTTCTCCACTTTTCCTTCTGCATTCAGCTTCTTTTTAAATACCCATTTGTTTCCAATGGACTTTTTTCCAACTGGAAACTCCACTACATCCCAAGCCTCATTTTTATCCAAAGATGCCATTTCTTCTTCCATGGCCCTTTTCTATAGATTTCCATCCTTTGAATCCACTTCCTCCCTAATAGTTATAGGATCATCATCAGTAATAGACAAAGAAAAATTTGAACGAAAATTAGATGGACTATACCTTTCTGACAGCCTTCTTTCTTGATCTGATCTCCTCAATACTGGAGTATGAGGATCTTCTTCTTCTGATTCATGTTCTTTTGTAGAGTCTGCTTCATCATCCTTTAAATCAAACTCTATCTTCTCTGGTTCTTCCTTACTTTGTAGGACTTCCTGTTTAACAACATCCTTCATTTCTCTAAATACCACATCTCGGTTATACACTACCTTCTTAGTTTCTGGGTTCCAAAGCTTATAACCTTTGAGACCATCTTTATATCCAATAAAGATACATTTTTCAGCCTTCTTATCTAGCTTACTCCTATTTTCCTTTGGAACATGAACATATGAATCACAACCAAATACCTTTAGATGTGTGAGAGAAGGTTCCTTACCAGTCCATACCTCTTGTGGAGTCATGTCACCCAATGTTGATGAGGGTGATCTGTTGAGCAGATAACAGGTAGTACCCACTGCCTCTGCCCAGAATTCTTGCCCTAACTCGACACCACTGAGCATGCACCTTTATTTTTCCATCAATGTCCTATTCATCCTTTCTGCAACTCCATTCTATTGAGGTGTATATGGAGTAGTCTTTTGCCTTGCTACACCGCACTTCTTACTGAATTCTTCAAATTCATTCCTGCAGAACTCTCCGCCATTATCTGTTCTCAGCACCTTAATTCTTTTCTCTGTTTGATTCTCAACAAGAGCCTTAAACTCTTTAAACCTATCAAAGACTTTAGATTTCTTCATGAGGAAATATATCCAAGTTTTCCTCGATAAGTCATCTATAAATGAGACATAGTACACAGATTTTCCCAATGATGGGACCAACACAGGTCCAAAAACATCACCATGAACTAGTTGTAAAATTCCTTCTTCCCTCATTGCACTAGAGGGGAATCTTACCCGATCCTGCTTCCCATATAGACAATGTTCACAGAAATCAAAATCCAGAGAGCAGTTAGACATACCTTAAACCATACCTTTACTATGTAGTAGTCGAAGACCCTTCCCTCTGATATGCCCCAGTCTTTGATTCCATAACATAACCTTTTCTCCAGATATTGTAGGAGTTCTTTCTTCTTCAACTCCAATATCAGGAACAATGGATCTATTACACCCATCACTAATAGTGCTTCCTAGCAGCTTATACAGAGTTCCAAACCGAACTCCCTTCATCAACACCATTGCTCCTCAAACCATCCTGCAAGTTCCCTTTTCAAAAATTGTTTTTACCCCTGCATATTCCATTTTGCTTACAGAAATCAAATTTTTGGCCATACCTAGGATGTGTAGAACACTAGGCAATGTTCTAATCCTTTCATCTATGAGTCTCAACTTGACCCTTCCTCTTCCTATGATTTTGGTTGTCGAATCATTACCTAAGAAAACATTACCTCCATCATATTTTTCATATTCGCAGAACCACTCCCTGTGGGGAGTCATATGAAAGGATGCACCAGAGTCAATCAACCATGCCTCATGATCTGAATGTGTGCTTGAAGAGGCCAAGTCCACATCCCCTCCTTCTTCCTTGGAGGTCTTTTCTTCTGTAGAAGAAGATTCTTCAAATCCCTTATTTTTCTCAACTTTGGATCTACACTACTTCTTGTAGTGCCCTTCTCTTCCACACCTCCAAAATACCCTTACAAACTTTTCAGGAGATTTAGATTTACCCTTAGACTTAGATCTCCCACTTGAGAAATTAGATCTATTTCTTTCCTGGGAACGTCCTCTTGCAAATAATGTGTATGTGTTATGTCCTTCCATATTCTTTCGTCTCATCTCCTCCAACAAAAAGGATGAGACCACTTCTTCAAACTTCAAAGAAGTTGTATTACTACCTATGGCCATAACCAGACTATCCCACGATTCTAGTAAAGAAAACAATAAATTGATACATTTATATTCATCTGAAATTTTAATCTCAACAGATACTAACTGACTTACCACAGTATTGAAAGCATTCAAATGCTCTGCCACCGAGTCTCCATCTCTCATCCTCAAGTTATACAGCTTCTTTCTCAGGAATAGTTTATTTACCAGGGACTTAGACTGATAAAACTTCCCCAACTTTTCCCATAAATCCTTGGTTGTAGCTTCCTCTAACACATTCAGTAATACTGAATCGGAGAGACACAGCTGGATTGTGCTCTTTGCCTTCTGATTCATCTTTTTCCAGTCATCTGCAGAAGTTCCTGTAGGTGCAGTACCTAGATCTACTGCGATCCACTGATCTCTATCCACCCAAAGATCTTCCATCTTGAGTTTCCACAGCTCAAAGCTTTTCCCATTAAACTTCTCGATCTCCATCTTCGAATTGCTTGCCATTTCTTTTCACGTGAAAAATAATACCGCAGATCTCCCACTGTAACAAGGCTTATCACAGTCCCGAGCCAAACCCTTGACCATAAAGGTGTCCCCCTGAAGCCAATAAAGCTCTGATAGCAAATGTAAATTCTAACCTTGCACAATGTCTATTGTAAACAGATATTCAGAAAATAACAAAAAAGATACAATGGAAAATACAAGCATTACACAAATATTTTTCCCCTGGAAACCCAAACCGAGAAAACCAGTATATATTATATTCATTCATTGTGTTACATTGTTTACAATACAATATACATATAGGAGCCAGCGGCATCCAAAACAATAACCCAATGACCTAGATTAGTCCAAAACCCTAATTCCTTAACCAAAAATAGAAAACCATCGGAAAAACCATGTGCCAAAAAAACCACCTAAATACATGACACATTTCTCGAGGTAGGTGTCACGTTTCTCAAGGGAAAAAAAAAATTCGGGGGCGCTGCCCCCGGACCCCTGCACACCCGACGCATACGCTCAGACACTACTACTTGTGCAAAGAATATAACACATACCCAACAATTCTAAGTGTTTTAAACTTAGATAGATAATATTCAATGCAAGAAAAATCATTCGGACTTAAAGTCATTATTCTATTTTCTAATTGATTTGCTCGAATAATATTGTGTTTACCAAACACAAATTCAAGCTTTTCCCAAGCTTCATCGGGGTCATTAATTTATTTAAGGTGGAACCTTAAATCAGGAGAGATGGACATTATGATCATTCCACATTCTTCGTCACTCATATTATCCCATTTGACTTTCTTATCAGCAGCAGTGGGTTCTTTTTCCTTTCCCAAAGTAATCTAGTACAAGCCTTTACTTATTAATAACTCCTCCATATGGGATTTCCATTGGAGGTAGTTGGTGATGGTAAGAAAAAGAGTATTGAATGAATATATATTAAATATGTAGATAATATGGATTTAAAAATTGAAACTGATGATCTGGATGAAAATTTCTTTAAAAATTAGGCGGTTTTAAAAAAAACGGCACTGAAAACAGACTTCGGATGTGAAAGTTATGCCATTTTTTAAAAAAGGCATAAATGGTAACCAAAGGACCACGTGGTGGTGTAAGTTGTTTTATGAAGTGACTCGCTTTTATAAACAGAAGTGGAGATCACTTTTACTTATAGTGATTCACTTTTATACTTTAAGTGAAATACACTCTACAATGGACAATGAATTTTTTCAAAAAAAAGTAACAAAAAGAGAGACTTGAACTCAAGATCTCTTACGTAATATGGCAATTTTTAACCAAGTGGGCTAGCAAAACATATTGTAGTGTTTAGCAGGAGGATTGTTGTTGTTGTTGTTGTTGAAGATGGTCTTGGAGAGCGTGCTAAAAAAAAAAAATTTCACGCAAGAAAAAAATTTCACTTCTTGATGATAACAAGGGTTAGATCTCGGTTAGCTTACCTGGAAAATGCACATTTTCCTATCTATTTCTGATTTCTCAAGATCACACATGGTGTGGGGAAAAGAGTATACACAAATATAAAAGAGAAGCAACCCAAAAACAAACAATATAAAACTGAAATAAAACCGAAATAATACTCTGCAAAAAATTAAAAAGGGCGTATTCAGGCTTTATACCTCTGGATCTAGCTAAAATGGTTGTATCTTGGGAAAACAGAAACGTTTTCGAGTGAAATGAAAAGCATTCCTGACTGAAATGAGTGGTAAAAACGCAATGGAACAGTCCTATCAGCCTAAAAATGTATGTAAATGGTAGAAAACGGAGATGGGGAAACTCAGCTTCATGATCTCGATCTACAACAGGAGTGGGTCTTCAAACAAGCTTTGATACCATGTTTGACAACATATATATTCCAACAGAAGACAAAAACCTTCAGTAACCACTCACACAACCATATCAAATATCAACACACCGATGTTTTGACATGTTAAAAACCCTACGGGGAAACATCCATAGCCCCAGCTAATGCATCCACTTGGAGCAGTTTATAAATGAAAAAGAAAAAGATTGCAGAGAGATTTTTACAAGAGAGTTTATCACAATCAATCATCGGAAAATGACCCTCCATTCTTTTTAAATAGAGATCGTGGACCAATCGGGTGTTAATCTATGGATCAATGGTCGTTAATATCAAGGAGAATATGAACTGTCGGATCACTCAATGTCGGGAACATATCATGACCTTCGGATTTCCTAACTACAAATGCATATGAAAGCATACTAAAGAAACACACTTTTACCTAACGACTCATTAGACCAAGTAGATCTTAACTAACTCCTAAGTGTCTAAATATCCTAACATTTTGCTATAAATTTAAACTGTTGATCACTCCTGCAGCTACTCTTGTGTATGTTGAAACTCGTGTTGAAAAACTTGCTAAAACTCATGCTGAAACACATGTCGAAACTCCTGTAGAATATGGATTTCGTTGAAAATTGAATTTCCTCCTATGATAATGATACTACAGCACTTGTGTACTTTCCACACTAGCATTTACACGTGGTGAGTCTCATCCACGGTTAGGTCCAGGATTTGGCACCAAAAGGGAGAACATTAACGCCAATAAGGAAGGTGAATTGATCTTGATAAGGGGGCAATAATTTAAAAAGGAGAGGATATCGATTCAATGGGAGGTTGGTGAATATCATGGGTTGACGTAAAAAAATAAAGAAAAGGAAAACACAGGTAGATTTGGGAAAATGGAGAGAGGCACGGTGTAAATGTTCAAAGGTGAATCCACCAACCCAGACTCTGCAACTGTAATCAAAACTAATGAATGTAACCACGATGGAATCGATTCACATTATTGATGTTGTATCAACAAGATTGTAAGTCTGTAATGTGCAGTGTAATTCGAAATAAAAATACTTTGTTCAAAGTTTAATAAAATTGCAGGTTTTCCTATTATTTGTCATTTTTTATGAATTGTGTTGCATATTCTGAAGGCAGAGTGTAGATATGTAACTGAATATTTTTATTACAGCCTTTAGCTTCGCATCAGTTCGTATCAAAGTCGGTTCTGTTATGGGATTAGCACCTAATATACTTCTACGAGATGGGGTACAGAATAAATGTTCATGGTGTTTTCTCAGCAAGAGTGTTGAAAGTCAAGTTGGGTTACAGAACCACTATGAGGTATGTGGATGTTGGTGAGACACATACAACTTGGAGGAATATCACCGCGAAGGAGAGGAGCAGGAATAGGGGGTGAAAGAAATAGAGAACTGGAATATTTGAGATGAAGAATAGAGGAATTGGAGAATCTTAGGAATGGAGATGATGAAGTATGCTCATAGCCAGAGGAAGAAATAGAAGACGAATAGGATGGTGATGAAAGAGACCCAGCATTTAGGTTAATTTTGTATTTAAGTAATAGGGGTAGTGCAAAGGTAGAGGTTTCTTATTATGATGGTAGTCTGAGAACTAATGTTCTCATTGACTGGATTGGAGAACTCGAAAGATACTTCGAGTATGAAAATGTTCAGGATCCAAATTGGGTAAGATTTGTTGTTAAGAAACTGAAAGTCCATGCAGAAATATGGTGGGATATGTTCCAGAAGGATAGAGTGAATAATTAGTTGGAGAAAATAAAAACATGGAAGAAGATGGTTACCAAGATTAAAAATAATTTTTTTCATGTTGATTACCAGCAGAATTTGTTCCGACAAGTTCAAAACCTCGAACAAAGGGAGACATATGTTCACAAATACACTGAAGAATTCTTTAGGTTGACACCCAAATCATGCCTCAAAGAACTAGAATCCCAAAGAGTTGCAAGGTACATAAATGCGTTGAAGTATTTAATTCAACATGAAATGAGCACACACTAATTTTTCACTGTTGATGAAGCTTATCAAGTTGCCCTGAAGGTGGAAGAAAATATTGAGAGGAAAACACAACCTAGAGGTAGAGGAAGAGGTTCAAAAGGGAGAGGTAAAACAGGGACTGATAAAGGTAGTGAAAGGGAAGAAGATTCTTCTAGTGGTCAAGGTGGCAGAGGAGGAAATGGAGTTGGTAGAGGAAGAGGATTCAGAAGAGGAAAGGGTAGGTATGTAATTAATTGTTATCAATGTTGTGTAGAGAAACACAAGAAGTTTGAATGTCCAGAAAGGAAAACTTTAGGGAGAAGAGGTGAAGCACTGGAACAAGTCACACAATCTAACGAAGCTTCCGTAGTTGAAGAAAATGTGACTATTATTTAGCAAAAAAAAGGTGATAATTTGTTGTTCTGGAGGGTATTGTTTAAAGCTGAACCAAAAGAGGCAAAGGAACCAGAACAACAAAAGAAAGTTTTTAAAACAAAATGTAAGTTTCAAGGAAAATTTTGTAACCTGATTATAGATGGAGGAAGCACATAAAATTTGGTATCCCCTGAAGTCATGAAAAAACTAAACTTGAAAAGGTTGAACCATTCGAACCCTTATCGTGTTTCTTGGTTGAACAAGGGACAGCACGTAACCATGATTGAGCAATGTTTATTGAGTTTCTAGATAGGGGGTTTCCAGCAGCAGGTGTTATGTGACGAGATTAAGATGGATACATGCCACATACTGTTGGGAATACCATGGTTGTCACCATGATGGTAAGGAAAACACATATGAGTTCAATAAGGATGGACAACGATATAAATTAACACCAATTTTGGAGGATAAAGTAGCAGCAGCAAGAAATTGTGTTGATATAAACATGAGTAAATAGTAGAATCATGATATGTTCTGCTAAAGAATTTTTATAGGAAGAAAGAAAATCAGCATTATGTTTAGCAGTGATTCCGAAAGAATAAACAGGTGTAGAGGAGCCAAACATTGTACCTACATAAAAAAAAATTGTTGTTGGATTAATTCAAGGAGATTATTGTTAATGATCTGCCAAAGGGATTGCCTCCGGTGAGAAGTATTTCTCATCAAATTGATTTAATGCCCGGATCGAGTTTACCTAATAAAGCACCTTACAAGATGACTCTTGTAGATAGTGAAGAGGTGAATAGACAAATGCATGACATGCTTGATAGAGGACTGATTAGAGAAATTCTAAGTCCTTGCACAGTACCAGCAGTATTGATGCCTAAGAAGACATGGGAATGGTAAATGTGTACTAATTCACGTGTTATAAACAAGATCACTATCAAGTATCAGTTTCCATTGCCCATAATGGATGACCTTATGGATTGCTTGAGTGGTTCGGAATATTTTACAAAATTGATTTGAAGAGTTGTTATCACCAGCTTCAAATCAGAGAAGGTGATGAATGGAATAATGCATTCAAGACAAAATATGGATTGTTTGAATAGTTAGTGATGTCATTCGGACTAACCAATGCACCCATCACGTTCATGAGATTGATGAATGAAGTCTTGAAGCCATTTTTGGGTAAGTTCGTAGTTGTATATTTGGATGATATATTGATTTTTAGCAAGAGTATAATAGAGCATGTTGAGCATGTGAGAGAATCACTATAGTGCTTGAAGGAATAAAAACTATTGATAAACCTGAAGAAGTGTACATTCATGCAGTGAGAATTGGTGTACCTAGGTTTTGTGGTTTCAAAAGAAGCACTTAAAATGGACCCTAAGAAAGTGAAGGATATTTTCGAATGGCCAACACAAAGATGCGAATTCGATGATAGGAGCTTCCATGGATTGGCAGGCTTCTACTGGAAATTCATCAGGAACTTTAGCCAAATATGTGTGCCTCTTACAGAATGTATGAAGAAAGGAGTTTTCCAATGGACTGCAATAGTAGAGAATTCATTAGAAGAATTGAATAAGAGAGTAACGACATAGCCAATATTAGCATTACCAAATTTTAATAAAGTGTTTCAGGTTGATTGTGATGCTAGCAGAACAGCAATTGGAGAAGTTCTAAGTCAAGGAGGCAGACCCGTTGCATTTTTTAGTGATAAGTTGAACGAGTCCAGAAAGAAGTATTATGTTTATGCTTAGGAATTTTATGCTATTGTGAAAGCTTTGAAGAAATGGAAACATTGTCTACTTCCGAAGGAATTTGTCTTGTTCACATATCACAAATCTCTACAGTGCATTAACAACCAAGGTAAGTTAAACGAAAATCATAATAAATGGGTAGAATTCTTGAAAAGTATTCTTTTGTGCTGAAACACACATCTGGGAAGTCGAATAAGGTAATTAATGCATTAAGTCGAAGGACAACATTACTCAATACCATGTCAGTAGAAGTGGTAAGTTTGAATTGTCTAAAGACATTGTATGAAGAAGATGCAGATTTCTCAGAAGCTTGAAAGGCATGTAAGGAGCCTTGGATTTTAGATAGAATAGCGTATCTGGACTACCATATCCAAGAGGAGTTTTTGTTTAAAAACCAGTAGTTGTGTATTCCCAGAAGTTCCATACAGTTGAATCTTATTAAAGAGTTGCATAGTGTTGGTTTAGGAGGACATTTTTGGATTGATAAGACCGTAGCCTTTGTGAAGGAGAGATACTTTTGGCCCAGTGTTAATAAATACGTTTGAAAGCTTGTTGAAGGTTGTAGGATCTATCAACTAGCTAAAGGAAAAATTCAAAACACGGGACTTTATACTCCATTTCCAGTACCCAAAGGACCTTGGGAGGATATCAATATGGATTTTGTCTTAGGATTCTATGACTCGGAGAAAGCATGATTCATCAATGGTAGTTGTTAATAGATTTTCAAAATCAGCACACTTCATAGCATGTAAAAATACTAGTGGTGCTAGTGAGGTAGCTTCATTGTTTTTTGAGATGGTTGGATTGCATGGACTTCCACGGAGTATTACTTCAGATCGTGATACCAGATTTCTTGGTCATTTTTGGAGGACACCCTGGAAAAATTTAGGCTCAGATTTGTTATACAGTTCGGCAAATCATCCTCAAACTGACGTTCAAAACAAAGTAGTGAACATGTGTCTAGGAAATTTGTTGAGAAGTTTAAGTGGAGAGAATCCTATCCAATGGGATTTTGTATTAGCCCAAGCAGAGTTTGCATATAATGATTCAATGAACAGATCTATGGGAAGGAGTCCATTTCATATTTTTTATGAATGGTCACCAAAAGGTGTGGTAGATTTGGTTGCGTTGTCAGATTTGGAAGGAAAGAAGAGTGTTGATACGAATGGTTTTGTGGACAGTATGCATGAATTACAAGAACGGGTAAAGAAGAAATTGCAGACCAGCAATGATAGTTATAAACAAAGAGAAGATCAGCATAGGAGATGGAAGGTATTCTAAGAGGGTGATTTGGTCATGGCTCACTTGAGGAAGGATCCATTTCCTCGAGGAAAATATAATAAACTCAAGTACAAGAAGATAGGTCCATGCCGAATTCTTAAAAAGATCTATGATAATGCTTACCAGTTGGAACTTCCGGAGAGGTTTGAAATATCATCTATATTCAATGTTGTTGACCTCTATGAGTTTCATGAAGGGGAAAAAAGAGTATATGAAGGTACCCTCAACGAATGGTAACAACATCTACCAATTAAATCAAAGGAGCAGATTAAAGAAACTATGCTACAAGAATTGGTAAGAAGACTCGTCGGAAGTAGTACATGGAATATTTGATCAAGTGGGAGAATTGAGGGGCAAAGGATGCATCCTGGGTGACTGAACATCAGTTAGCATGTGTGTAGAACTCTTGACCTCATCAATGATCTACACATGAGTTGGATCTCATGTTTTTCTTACCAGGGGTGTCTGATGCAGGAGCATTCTTGGGATCGGGCAATCCGCATCACCCAAAAATATTTCTATTCTACAAATTAGACAATAAGTTGAATAAGGATTGTGTTAGTGACCCATTTTATTTAGTCACTTTGTTGTAAATTCGAATTTTTTATCACTCTTGTACCTACTCTTGTTATATATGGGGGGACCATCTAGATTTTCGATCTCACCACAACCTGGATATGGTCCTACTGGAATTATCATGCCACGTTATTACCACCAGTATCCATAAGAAAAATGACAACTTCCATTCTTAGCTACACTAGATTTGCTTGATCTGTCATGTTTGACCAACAATCCCATCCATCATGCTCTACTTTGGCCCACCATCCTTGCCAAGCTACCATCCGACATCTTGAAATTCGACGTCGAAAAACCTAGGGAATATCCTAACAATCATGTTATGACTTTCCATTTATGGTGTTCTTCCAAATATTTGATGGGCGATTCCATCAGTCTTAGAATTTATCAGAGAACACTTACAGGTGTCACAGTGAAATGGTATATTGAGTTGTTGCGTAACTCCTTTGTCAAATTTAATTCTCTTGCCATGGTTTTTTTGACGTATTTTCAGTTGCCTATACGATATGATACTAGCACAAAGATTTTTACCTCACTCCGGAAATCCTCCTCCACCCACATATCCGATCATATTCATGAGTAGAGAAGCAGATATGGTTAATTAAAGCTCCCATTCCAGACCAACTCCTCACAGATTGGTTTACAAAGTGTCTCTTGCCTCCCATCGCTCATGATGTTTCTATGGGAAACATTGTTACTAAGGAGAAGGCCATCAGTTATGCACAATATTTGGACTTGGTCTACTCCCAGTCTGGCACACGTTATGATTTGATCCCTAACACTCCTCGTCCGTCAAAAGATTCAACAAAACCTACTCCAGAACCAAGTCTCGTTTCAGATGCCAAAACTGCTTCCATTGTAAGGTACCAAATCTATTGTATTAGAAAAATAGAGAAATAATGCAGAGAATAAGATTGATATAGCAACAGAATACGGAAATATTGTAGAAATAACATCAGAACAAAAAATTATATGGAACCACAACACTAGAATTATACCTTTATTGATAGGAAACAATGTTCACTTGCCTCTTCACGGGGGAAACCTCCAGTAGAGCAGAGATCTATTACAATAATTTTCCAACACAAAACCTCTCATACCCTCTACTCTTATTTATAATAAATCTATCTATCTAAAAGAACAATCTAGAGGAATATCCTTCTAGAAGTGGAAGCTTCTATTAGGTCTTTTTGCAATTGACTTATTCCTCCTTATTGTTAGGCCTTATTAATATTGACATTTATTACATGGAAATATATTATTCTACCCACTTGAGTGGTTAGGTAGGTTAGGTCCTTAAGATTCTCTCCCCCTAAAAATTAGCCTTGTCCTCAAGGCTTAAGATGAGGAAATTGTTACAAAATGTTGGTTGGCTCTCAAGTGGCATCGGCTGGAGTTGTATCTTTCCACTGAACTAACACTTCCTTGATGGTGCACTGACAAAGACGATGCTCACGCTGGTCCAAAACTTCTTGTGGCTGCAACCAAATGTATGCTTCTTCATCCAACTCGGGAAGGCTAGTTTGAGTTTGGCACTTAGTTCCAATCACCTTATTTAAGCAGGAGACATGAAAAACAGGATGGATATTGGAAGAACTAGGCAACGCTAATTGATAGGACACATGTCCCACACGCTTGAGAACTGTATAAGGACCATAAAATTTAGGCGTCAATTTCTGATAATGTTCAGCCTTGAGTGAAGTTTGTTTATAAGGTTGCATATGAAGAAATACTTGATCACCTTCAACAAATTGATGTTCTGAGCGACCTTGATCATCTTGTTGCTTCATTCAATTCTGAGCCATAACCAAATTATCTTTGAGGGTATGAAGAATAACCTCTCAAACTATAAGTGTTTGGTCAACCACCTGAACCTTTGAGACACCTGGCATGTAGGAGAGAACGGAAGGTGGATTTTGTCCATATACTACTTCAAAAGGAGTCATGTGAGTAGGTGTATGGTAAGAAGTGTTATACCACCATTCAGTCAATGGTAACCATTGAGCCCATTGATTTTTCCTTTCAGAGGAAAAAAACCTCCAATAAGTCTCCAAACACTTGTTGAAAAATTCAATTTGACCATCAATCTGAGGATGATAGGTGGTGATGAGATGCAATTGGGTGCCCTGTAGCCTGAACAGTTATTGCCAAAAATTGTTGGTGAAAGTGGGGTCTCGATCAGAAACAATAGAATGAGGCATGCCATGAAGCTTGAAGACATGATCCATGAAAATTTGAGCCATAGTGGAGGTAGGAAATGGATGTTGAAGAGTAAATAAATGAGCATACTTGGAAAGATGATCAACTACCACCATGATGACTGACTTATTTCCTGATTTAGGTAATCCTACAAAGAGATCTATAGAGATGTCCCTCCAAATAGCAAGTGGAATCAGAAGAGGTTGGAGTGTGCCATGGGATTTTATTTTTTCTCCCTTATTACGTTGACAAACATCACATCCAGCCACAAAAGTGTGAACATCCTTTTTCATACCATCCTAGAAAAAACAATGATTGACCCTATCATAGGTTTTGGTAAACCTTGGGTGCCCAGCTCTGGCAGTAGCATGAAGCTCAGAAAGCAACGTGGATTTAATTTGTGACTGTTTACTTAAATAAAAATGGCCTTTGTAGCAAATCTCATCATTGTGCCAAGAGTACGCTAGGGAAACTGGAGAATTGTCTTGCAATTGTTGGATCAAATGTGAAATTTTAGGATCTTGTAGCCATTCCTGGAAAACAACTTGGAGCCAATATGGAACAATGAAGGATAGGGAGAAAAGGGACCCTTCATCTTCATATTTTTCGAGAAAGAGCGTCAGCAACCACATTTTTTTTAACTTTCTTGTAAATGATCTCATAAACATATCCAAAGAGATTAGTTACCCATTTTTGTTTCTCTAGAGAGGAAGGTCGTTGCTCCATAAAATACTTGAGGCTTTGATGATCTATCTTAATTTGGAAGTGTTTCCCCAAGAGATAAGGGCACCAGAGATCTACTGCATGCATAATAGCCAACATTTCATTTTCATAGAATGATTGGCCCAAATGGCGGTCTAACAATTGTTTGTTGGTAAAGGCCAAAGTTTTTCCCTCTTGTATGAGGACTGCTCCAATTCCTCTCGCAGAGGCATCACATTCAAGGAAAAAGGTCTTTGTGAAATCAGGAAGGGCCAAGACTGGAGTAGTGCACATAGCCACCTTCAATGCTTGAAAGGCCTGATCAACTGCAGGAGTCCAAGTGAAAGAATTATTTTTAAGTAGAGAAGTGAGAGGCTTCGCAATCTTTTAATAATTATTAACAAACTTGTGATAATATCCTGTTAAACCCAGAAAACCATGAAAGATTTTGATAGTCTTGGGGCGATGTCAATCCTGCATGATTTCAATCTTCTTAGTATCCACCCGGACACCATCCTTTCCAATAATATGACCCAAGTACTGAAATTTTGAGGCGCCAAAGGCACATTTAGAGTGTTTGAGGAAAATTTGATGTTGAGAGGGTAGATTAAGAACTTGATCCACATGGGAAATATGGGATTGCCAAGTTTTACTATATATGAGAACATCATCAAAGAAAACTAAGAAAAAATGATGGAGAAAAGGACGGAAGACATGATTCATGAGACTTTGGAAGGTGGAGGGGGAATTACGCATGCCAAATGGAAATACCAAGAACTCATAGTGACCCTCATGAGTTTGAAAATCAGTCTTGGGGATGTCAACATCTTGCATACGGATCTGGTGGTATCCTGAACGCAGATCAAGTTTGGTGATATACTGAGCACCACTCAACTCACCCAAGAGATCATCAATGATAGGAATGGGAAACTTGTCCTTGATGGTTGATTTATTGATGGCATGAAAGTCACGACACATGCGCCAAGTACCTTATTTCTTAAGAACCATGACCACAGGAGAAGAATAAGGGTTGGTATTGGGGTGGATAACCCCTGCTTGGAGCACTTCCTACATGATTTTCTCAATTTAATTATTTAGGGAAAAGGGATGATGATAAGGGAGAACATTGGGAGGAAGACTACCAGGAACAAGGGGTATGGAATGATCATGAATACCATGAGAAGGAGAAAGTCCCTGAGGAGTGGAAAAAATATCTTGGTGTTTGGAGAGAATAGCTTRGAGGTCAGGATGCATAGAGGGTGTCTCAATCATGTGAATAGAATGGAGTTGAGCAATAATACTGGAGTGGCCTTTCTTGAGGATTTTTTCCATGTAATGGGAACTGATGATCTTAGGAGAACCAGCTATCAAACCTTGGAAGTGATACCTTTGTCCCTCTTGTTGGAATTGCATGGTTAATTCCTTAAAATCCATAAGAATGGGACCTGTTATCCCCACTTTTTAGAGATAACTAGGAGATCATGTCTCGAGACCCACAGGTCCTAGACATGGAGTATCGAGAGAAGGATTGACCTGAGGATGGCCCTGGAGGGCCCACCTTTTCTTCTTCCATTGTCTTTGTCTTGTCAACAGTAGCATCCATCACCATCGCTTGGTCCTGTATCAGAATAAGTTCTTGCTCCATGAGGTAATTGGCCCAAGTATCATGGTATGTGTCACCTTTGATCATTAAAAGCTTTAAATATATGCATTTAATTCCTTTTATCTCTAACAATTGCTTGGATCTTACATTTTCCCACTTGACCATGTTTGGGGGGATTGACAAGGTGCCCTAGCAAGCCTATGTCTATAGGTTTTGGTTTGCCACTGGGGCGATTTCTGAAAATCCATCGTCCGCTCCCATCATAGCACCACTCTTACATCTTTTTTCTCACTCACCTATCCCATTTCCCTTGTCCAGGCATTGTGTTGACCTATTTTAGGAATACACCTTACCTCGTGGGAAGAAGGGGCTAAAGGCCCAGAAGGTAAAAGCAAGCTAGTAAAAGATAAAAGCCTAAAAATGAACCCCGATATGCTTCGCCCAGGGATCCCTGAGAAAGAAATAAAAATATTCTCAGCAAGAAACAAGAGGGACCTGAAGAAATAATAAAACGAGGCCTAATCAGAGGATAGGGGGTCTCATCACAAGCCATCCTATTAGGTCCATGGGCACCTAGCAGTATGACATTGCCACCAGCTAGTTACCATGCCAAGGCAGTGACTCTTGGTTGCATGGCCAAGGGAAAGGGGGTCTAATCACGAGCCAGCCTTCTCATCTCTGCAAAAGTACTTGTGGGTAACACTGTCAGCTCTGGTCACCATGCCAAGGTAGTGTCCCCTGATTAGATTTTGAACAAAAAACAAAAATTAAGGAATAAAAAGAATAAAGGCAAGAATGGGATTGGAAAAAATGCATCCATGACAGGGACAACTCGCCTTCTACAAAGGCACCCACAGGTAACACATTGCATCATTGCACCTTACTACACCCACATAATTGGACATCCTATGACCACATCATCCACTTACATGGCTTGGATGAGATCTTTCTGGGAACTTTCCTTTTTTCTGTGGACACTAGCCCAATAGGAAGCCTTGTCCTTTTCCCCAGACTTGTATTGCAGGCTTGTGTAACGTCTTTGAGCTATTGATTGATGTATTAGGGATTTTATGCATGTGTTTAATAATATTAATGATGAAATGTGATTGACAATGCTATGAGCCCTATGACTGATGATCCCATGGAGGGCGTAGCCTTTTATGTGCAGGACCAGACCCAACGGACAGGTACCATTTGGACCGGTACACATGGGGAGATGATCAGTTTGGACCTCCATGGGGCTGAAGAGACCACCAGATGGATGTTGAGACCCCATCAGAGGGTAGAGACACGACAAAGGTTGATCAGAGTCTTTGCACCAGATAAGAAGAGGGTGTCCCATCAGAGGCACCCCGGCAGAGCTTGACCTAGGGGGATTTGCCCTTTTTCAGTGGAACATTGGCCTTGGAAGGCCTAGGATGTCACCCATCATAGCCATGATTTCATCCAGCAGTATGGATGTTTTGGGAGGCAGACTGGGCAGTATTGGCACGTGTGGCAGGTTGGAGAAGCCCAAGGAGGGATAACATTTTGCTCCAGGATGCCCCATTTTCCCTAGAAGGGGCTAACACCTCCTTTAGAGGGGCTTCTTATCTCTTTATAGCTCAATTAGTGTTTTAATTTAACAATTTAATGTAAAATAGTATGATTTTGATAATTTGTCCTTGTCAGCCTTTTACCTGACCTAAAATGTAAAATTAGGTCAAGGTTTTGTATAAATGAGGGATTTTCACTCTCATTTTATCATCACAATTGACTCACTCATTAGTGAGGTCTCAAAATTTGTGCCCTATCTTGGGTATTTGGATGATTTAAGGAAGGTGCACTTGTTGAAGGAAGACTTTTTTGGCATATTTTGGCAATTCTCTTGAAGGAAGGTGTTACAACTAGGGTTTGTATACTATTTCATGGTGATATGTAAGTGTTTTTTCTGAAAAACTTCTTGAATGAATGGTTGTAGTCTTATATTCTTTCATATGTTTATAATTTGCTAATAAAAAACCCTAGGTGACAAGCACACAAGTAGGTCCTTGTCTCATGTTCCCTGATAGAGAGTTTTTCATCCATTGGAGAGGAAAAAGAGAGCCTAGTCATAGCTACGCTCCTTTCTCCTCTTCTCCCTTTGCTAGTTGTACCTGTTTGAGTTCAAGATGGAGAAGACATCCCAGGCCTAGTTTGTCTACAGTTAAGGTTGTTTTTCTTCTAGGGTTTGATGATAGAGCCTTACTAGAGCAACACTCTCCCTCTTTTGACTCTCTTGTCTTGACTTTATCTTTCATGCTAGCCATTTTTGCCATCTAAGGAAGGAGGAGAGAGCATGAGGCCTTGCCATAGCAACACTGAAGTGAGCCTCTCTCCCCTAGGGTTTTGTCTCCGAGGCCCTACCACAGCAGCACTTCAGATCTCTTCCCTCCAGTCCTTAGCCGTCCTCCTTCAACCCTTGTGTCCTCCTTTAAATTGACTCCATTTTACCCTAGAAGGCAATGATCCTAAGACCTCCAGCGTTGAAGTGAAATTGATCAAAACAACTCTCAAACCCTCTTGTTTTGGTTATATTTTGTTATTATTGAGCTAGCCATTTTTTAGGAAGGAGTAGAGAGCACGAGGCCTTGCTTTAGCAACACTAGAGTGAGCCTCTCTCCCCTAGGGTTCCGATTTTGAGGCCCTGCTTTAGCAGCACTTCAAAAATTTTCCCTCTAGTCCTTGAAATATTTCCTCCTTCAACCTATGCCTCCTTCACTTATGACTCCATTAAACCCTAAGGTGCTGATCTAAGACCTCAAACGTTGAAGTAGAACTTGATCTAAACTATCTCAAAGCTTTTGAATTGAAACCCTAACTACACTAACCCTAACTCTAGCTAACCCTACTAACCCTAAGTTGTTGACGTCATTATTGGATATTTCATCTTTATTGCAGCAACGATTCATCTTGTGATCAATTGAATGTGGTTTTAGGCATAAATTGAGTAAAGTGTTGGTTTATTACATTGAATTCCGTATCGTTCTAGTATTTATTGGTGAAATGACATTGTTTTATTGTTATTTTGTAAACATTGACTTCGTCGACATTTACTTTCAAATTTCTTACATTGAATGTCATATAGTCTTTGATATATATGAAGTACTAACCAAAGCCTGCATATATCAGTTTATTGTTGCTTTGTTCTCGGGTAGGGATTCTACTTGGTTATCTTTGTTGGCTATATGCCGGACTATCTTCTCTGGTGGTGATTTGTGAAGGGGGGGGACTTTTCATTATCTGATTATCCTTTAGCCTCTTCAAAACTCCAGGTCACCGGGGACATCTCCCCTGGGGCTCACCTCCTTAAAGAGAAAGAACCTCCCCATCGTGGTGACATTGGGTGGGATAGGTTCCTGTTACGCTAGTTCGGCCTTCTACTTTATAGCCTTTCTTCCTAGTTACAAACTGTGCGATAACATTTTTGCACCGTTTCTGGGGAACACTGAGTCAATTCTCCTCAAATTACAAATATTTTTGGTAAGCCTTGCCTTAGAGCCTTATCTTACAAGCTTACCTGGTGACTCCACTAGGGTGTTTTCCCTATTTATTTGATAGTTTTAAGAAAACTATCTGGCGACTCCACTAATGACGAAGCCAATGATGACTTCACAATGGGATCTTGGGAACTACAAGCCTTTAGACATGAGTAACATCCTAGGGTACCCTCAACAAATGCCCTTTGAATACATAAATTTTCTCCCTGGATTCTCTGGTGGTGATAGAGAAAGAGTTGACTATCACATGAGAAATTTCTAGCATTTCTTCCTATCCTACCCGGTCGATGATAACGTTGAAGACGTGGTCATGAAAATTTTCTCTGCCATGGTTTGTTACAATGCCAAAAAATGGTATGATAACCTCCCCGAGACCAGCATCATGACTATGGAGCAATTTGAGAAAGTTTATCTCGGGACATGGGGTATCCAACAAGAAGACATCCCAATACTATTAGAAGAACTCAAGCACATAAGACAAGCTAAGGATGAAACTGTCAGATAATTCCATATTATATTTGAGATCATGCTATATCAAATTCTTGAGAGTCATCATCTCGAGGAGAGATACCTGGTCCATCTCTTTACTCATGCACTTTTAGAATATTTGAGTTTCCCTCTTGATAAAATAACCCCAAGGATGCTCGATGAAGCTTACTACATGGCTACAGTGATTGAGGAGAATATATCCTCGTTTGATATAGGATGCCTCTTTACCTTAAGTACTCTTAATGTTGAGAGTTTGTTTACCCTTGAGAGCTTCATCATTGATCTCCAAGAAGAAGGAGAACAAATCACAAATCGACGAGGAATTGTTGAAGAAATAGTTGAGGAGTCGGAACCCAATAACGAAGTATCAACATGCCCTCTTCCTCTTGATGAAGTGATCCATAAGCCTTCTCCACATGCACAACAACTAGATGACAAGGTTAGTTTCTTTCCTTTTCAGGACTTTGATGATACCTTATTTCATGATTCAAAGAGTGATGGAGAAATGGAATCTCTGAATGAAGCGCATCTTCCTTGTTGCATGACCAAGGATAAGACAGTAATGCATGCCAAATATGCCCAAGTCCTAGAAGCTCCTGCACAAGAAGAAAAAGTAAGTTACCCTCCTCTCCAAGATTCAGGTAATTGTCTACTTTATGATTTGGGAAAAGAGGAGAAGATGGGTGAGCTTTTGAATGATTTCAACCCTCCATGTTATGATACTGACACTGACATAGCTGATTTTGATGAGTTCATACATGTTGGGAGACGTAGGTGGGATGCAGTTGGTTATGATATGGATCCTATCTATGACATAAGCAGTCATCTCCAAGTATTCCCTTTGCAATTATCACAACGAGCTCTTGACCAAAGCCAACAAGGAGATGAGTTTTTTACCGATGCTCCCCAAACACCCAAGGATGACTTGATGATATGCTTTCCTAATGATTTTTGGTCATACCTTGAGGACTTTGATGATTACTCCTCTGAGAATTTGGATTTATTCTATGAAGATGACTATCAACCACCGTTGTGCTCAAATTTTGACAGGAGTAAGAATGTTGTTTTCCTAAAGAGATATTCTCGTGACATTTTTCTCCAGCCACCTCTTATTGCCTTACCTTGCTATATCATTAAAGGTGTAGTTGGAAATTATACCTTTTGCATTGAGTTTCCTCTGAAGAAAACCCAAGAATCCAAGGATTGGTTGAAAACTACAGATTTCAGTCTATCATCTAATTTTTTCAACTTTCCCTTGAGAGCTTGCCAATCCTCTGATAAATCTTTGTCAATTTCTTTTGGAGCTCCAGAGTGCGAAGATGTCCCAGGTAGATAGTTTACCAACCCTCGGAGTCAGTGTTATGAACCTTGGACTTTTCATGACCCTTTCCGGAGGTGGATTGAGTGCTTTCCTCAGATATGGACTTGGCAGGATTTTATCCCTCCCACCCGCCTCCATGAGTTAGACTTTGAGATTTCTGATGATATGATATATACTCTAACTCATGACATTTTTGTGCTTGATTTATCACTATTTTGGTTTATGATGAAGCACAAAGGCAGGTATCGTGGGACATTGTTGGATTGGCTACACTAGTCGTTTGACTACATTGAACATCTAGCCAACAGGTAAGTAAAGGTAGGTACTTTTCTTTACATTCGCATGTTGATTGTTTTATTTTAGTATATATATCTATATGTATGTTGGGGTGGCATTACCACCCCAATTTTGTTACTGATACTTCTATCGAGATTGAGTAGTTCTGCAGGTTATTCTAGACATGATGAGGTTCTCATGCACTCTATGGTGAGCACATGTCCTCGAGTTGGAGCCAGATGTTATCATCACTTTTTAGGGATAACTAGGAGATCATGTCTCGAGACCCACAGATCCTAGACATGGAGTACCGAGAGAAAGATTGACCTAAGCATGGCCCTGGAGGGCCCACCTTTTCTTCTTCCATTGTCTTTGTCTTGTCAGCAGCAGCATCCATCACCATCGGCTTGGTCCTGTATCAGAAGAGGTTCTTTCTCCATGAGGTAATTGGTCCAGGTATCATGGTATGTGTCACCTTTGATCATTAAAACCTTTAAATATATGCATCTGATTCCTTTTATCTCTAACAACTGCTTGGATCTTACATTTTCCCACTTGACCATGTTTGGGTGGATTGACAGGGTGCCCTAGCAAGACTGTGTCTGTAGGTTTTGGTTTGCCACTGGGGGGATTTATGAAAATCCATCGTCTGATCCCATCATAGCACCACTCTTACATATTGGTTCCCACTCACCTATCCCATTCCCCTTGTCCAGGCATTGAGTTGACCTATTTCAGGACTACACCTTACCTCGTGGGAAGAAGGGGCTAAAGGCCTAGAAGGTAAAAGCAAGTTGGTAAAAGATAAAAGCCTAAAAATGAACCTCGAGATGATTCGCCCAGGGATCCCTGATAAATCAATAAAAAGATTCTTAGCAAGAAACAAGAGGGACCCGAAGAAATAATAAAACAAGACCTAATCAGAGGATAGGGGGTCTCATCATGAGCCAGCCTATTAGGTCCATGGGTACCTAGCAGTATGAAATTTTCACCAGCTGGTTACCATGCTAGGGAAGTGACTCTTGGTTGCATGGCCAAGGGAAAGGGGGTCTCATCACAAGCCATCCTTCTCATCTCTGTGAAAGTACTTGTGGGTAACGTTGTCAGCTCTGGTCACCATGCCAAGGAAGTTCCCCTAATTAGCTTTCGAAAAAAAAAAACAAATAAAAGAATAAAAAGAATAAAGGCAAGAATGGGCTAAAATAAAGGCAAGAATAAAGGCACCCATAGGTAACATGTTGCATCCTTGCCCCTTACTGCACCCACATGCTTGGACATCCCCTGACCACATCATCCACTTACATGGCTTGGATGAGATCTCTCTGGTAACTTTCCCTTTTCTGTGGACACTATCCTAATAGGAAGCGTTGTCCTTTTCCCCAAACTTGTATTGAAGGCTTGTGTAAGGTCTTTGAGATATTGATTGATGTATTAGGGATTTTATGCACATGTTTAATAATATAAATGATTAAATGTGATTGACATTGCTATGATCCCTGTGATTGATGAGCCCATGGAGGGCGTAGCCTTTGATGTGCAGGACCATACCCGATGGGCAAGTACCATTTGGACCAGTACACATGGGGAGATGATCAGTTCGGACCTCCATGGGGATGAAGAGCCCACCAGATGGATGTTGAGACCTCATCAGGGGGCAGAAATAGGACAGAGGTTGATCAGAGTCTTTGCACCAGAGAAGAAGAGGACGTCCCATTAGAGGCACCCCAGCAGAGCTTGACCTAGGGGGATTTTCCCTTTTTCAGTGGAACGTTGGCCTTGGAAGGCCTAGGATGTCACCCATCATAGCCATGATTTCATCCAGTAGTATGGACATTTTGGGAGGCAGACTGGGCAGTATTGGCACATGTGGTAGGTTGGAGAAGCCCAAGGAGAGATAACATTTTGCTCCAGGATGCCCCATTTTCCCTAGAAGGGGATAACACCTCCCTTAGAGGAGATTATTATCTCTTTATAGCTCAATTAGGGTTTTAATTTGACAATTTAATGTAAAACAGTATGATTTTGATAATTTGGCCTTGTTGGCCTTTTACCTAACCTAAAATGTAAAATTAGGTCAAGGTTTTGTATAAATGAGGGATTTTCACTGTCATTTTATCATCACAATTGACTCACTCATTAGTGAGGTCTGAAATTTGCGCCCTATCTTGGGTATTTGGCTGATTTAAGGAAGGCGCACTTGTTGAAGGAAAATGTTTTTGGCATATTTTGGCAATTCTCTTGAAGGAAGGTGTTACAACTAGGGTTTGCATACTATTTCATGGTGATATGTAAGTGTTTTTTCTGCAAAACTTCTTGAATGAATGGTTGCAGTCTTATATTCTTGCATATGTTTATAATTTTCTAATAAAAAACCCTAGGTGACAAGGACACAAGTAGGTCCTTGTCTCATGTCCCCTGATAGAGAGTTTTACAACCATTGGAGAGGAAAAAGAGAGCCTAGTCGAAGCTACACTTCTTTCTCCTCTTCTCCCTTTGCTAGTCGTACCTGTTTGAGTTCAAGAAGGAGAAGACATCCCAGGCCCAGGTTATCTACACTTAGGGCCATTTTTCTTCTAGGGTTTGATGATAGAGCCTTGTTGTAGCAACACTCTCCCTCATTTGACTCTCTTGTCTTGACTTTATCTTTCATGCTAGCCATTTTTGCCATCTAAGGAAGGAGGAGAGAGCATGAGGCCTTACCATAGCAACACCGAAGTGAGCCTCTCTCCCCTAGGGTTTTTTCTCTGAGGCCCTACCATAGCATCACTTCATATCTCTTCCCTCCAGTCCTTATCCGTCCTCCTTCAACCCTTGCGTCCTCCTTTAAATTGACTCCATTTTACCCTAGAAGGCACTGATCCTAAGACCTCCCGCGTTGAAGTGAAATTGATCAAAACAACTCTCAAACCCTCTTGTTTTGGTTATATTTTGTTATTATTGAGCTAGCCATTTTTTAGGAAGGAGTAGAGAGCACGAGGCCTTGCTTTAGCAACACTAGAGTGAGCCTCTCTCCCCTAGGGTTCCGATTTTGAGGCCCTGCTTTAGCAGCACTTCAAAAATTTTCCCTCTAGTCCTTGAAATATTTCCTCCTTCAACCTATGCCTCCTTCACTTATGACTCCATTAAACCCTAAGCACTAATCTAAGACCTCAAAAGTTGAAGTAGAACTTGATCTAAACTCTCTCAAATATTTTGAATTGAAACCCTAACTACACTAACCCTAAGTTGTTGACCTCATTATTGGATATTTCATCTTTATTGCAGCAATGATTCATCTTGTGAGCAATTGAATGTGGTTTTAGGCATAAATTGATTAAAGTGTTGGTTTATTACATTGAATGCCATATCGTTCTAGTACTTATTGGTGAAGTGACATTATTTTATTGCTATTTTGTAAACATTGACTTCATCAACATTTACTTTCAAATTGCTTATATTGAATATCAGATAGTCTTTGATATATATGAAGTACTAACCAAATCCTACATATATCAGTTTATTGTTGTTTTGTTCTCGGGCAGGGATTCTACTTGGTTATCTTTGTTGTCTATAAGCCAAACTATCTGCTCTGGTGGTGATCTATGAGGGGGAAAAGCTTGTCATTATATGATTATCCTTTAGCCTCTTCAAAACCCCAAGTCACCGGAGACGTCTCCCCTGGGGCTCACCTCCCTAAAGAGAAAGAACCTCCCCATCATGGTGACATTGGGTGGGATAGGTTACTGTTACGCCATTTTGGACTTCTACTTTATTGCCTTTCTTCCTAGCTACAAACTATGTGATAACAGGACCCAAAGTGTGTAACCATTAAGGACCTAGCACAATGTCACACCCACCCATTTCGATGGAAAAAATATGCAATTTCAAGTGGTAATGTCCAATTTGAAGACATACATTTTCACAATTCCCACCACATTTCATGGACCCACCATTGGCTATCATGATTTGAAAATTATTGACAACACGAATATAGCAATTGGTTTTTGGTCAATGTGACGATGAATAAAATTGTGGGTGTTACCACTGTCAACTAGGATGATGACCTTCCTATTATTAATACATCCAATGATATTGAGGGTTTGGGGAGTAGAGAATCTAGTGAGAGCATGCAAGGAAATGAGTGGTTCAACTTCAGGTGGGTCAGCGGGCTCCGGGGTAGCATCGAGAAGGGAGGGCTCTTCAACAATTGGAACTGCCACATCTTCTTCAGGAACATCTTCGGAAATGGCCATAAAAAGTTTGTGTTCCTTACACTTGTGCCCCGGAAAATATTTTTCAGCACAATTATAGCAAAGACCCTTCAATTGGCATTCATCCATTTCATCCCTAGTTAATTTTTGGACCTTGAGTGACAGGGGGGTAGGATTAGTGGGTCAAGGGCGAGGAACAAAAGAGGGTTTTTTGTTCTGGGAAAAAACAACTTGTTGTTCCTCTTTATCACATTTAGTAGCTTCCAACCAAGTCTGAGGGTGGGCCATGAGAACCTGGGATCGGATTTCATCCTTTAGGCCACTGATAAAGAATTCACGGAAGAAAGTATTTGACATTCCCTCGGTTCGAAAGGCCAAATTCTCAAAAGCAGATATAAAGTCTTCCATTGTTCCTGACTGTTTGAACTTGGTCAAATAACCGATATAGTGGGTATCAGTGTTAAAGCATTCATAGATCTATGCAACAAACTGGTTCCATGCAATACACCCTTGACATGAATTTTTACGCCATTTCCACAATTGTCATCGTTCAGGATCTAGATAGAGGAAAGCATAGCGAAGTTTGTCCAATTCATCAGTAATACCATGCAGAGAAAAATAATGCTCCATTTGAGTGATCCAACCTGTACCATTGGATCCATCAAATTTATTGACCTCAACACAGGGAAGATGAGGGCCATGGTGAAAGGATTTGGATTGAAAATGTATATAATGAGAGGAATCATAAGCATCAAGTTAGTCCAAGGAGGAAGGACCTGAAGGGAAGTTCAACAACTGGTTGATAGCAAACTGGAGGGTGTTAAATTGGTTCATGAATTTGGCATCCATGATGTCAAATTTGTTCTCAAAATGGGTTTCTATTTGTGCAAGGTGGGAATTGGTAGAGGCAATTTCAGAGGTCGCTTGATTGATGGAAGCTTGCAAGTCTTGGTTGCGAGTGCTGGAAATTTGCAGAGGGGAAGTGTGGGTAAGGAAAAATGGGTGGGTGGGACCACAAAAAGGACTTATAAGTGATAGGTACCTCAACGAACAAGGAAAGAAGGAAAATATAATGGAATAGGTGGAAAAATGGAGAAGCTACGAAGGGCTCGAGTCCACCGTAAAAAAAAAAAATGAAAGGTATGACTGTGATCAGGGAGAAAAGGGGGGTCCAATGGAATAGGTCCCAAATAAGTGTGCATGTGGATTTATACTACGATATGAAGAATATTGCAATAACAAAATGCCCAAATTCTTGACAGGAAGAAATGTGTAGTAATTTCACAACCCGAATGCAGGAGGCACAATTGCACAGAAATAGATCTTTTCTGTTATGTTTTTGTTTTTGTCCCAAGGTTTAGGGTATTCAAGGGTTCTATAGTCAAGGGTTTTCCTTGTGATATAGCTCTTTGATATACATGTGGGGTCCAACAGTAGTACTCGACCCAATATCTCAGGGCACCAACTAAGGAGACCAGATCGTGCCCTTAGTCGTACTACCCGACTACCCAGGTACTAGAGACTATCTTCTCGAGTGATGATCTCGATGGAACTATAACATTTAGGCGGCTGATCATTTTATCTATGGATGGCTTCATGAGAACTAGGTTGATCCATATATAGGTGATGTCTGATGTGCTACCACTCGAAGGGGTACCAACAAGGGTTACAAGGGTGGCCAATAGATGTGTGCTTAAGTAACTCATGTATTTTTTGCGTGTATGAATCCCCAATCGTGGGTTTATGCACGTAATGATAGATCTTTGGAGCTTTAAGACGTCAAAATACGTCTCTACCCTGAAAAAAAATTAACCCACAATTTTCTGCCGAGGAAAGTTCTTTGATACCACTTGTAAGGTACCAGTTCTATTATACTAGCATAATAGAGAAATAATGTAGAGAATAAGACTGAGAGAGCAATAGAATACGGAAATATTGGACATATAATAGCGGAAAAACAAATTATATGGAACCACAACACCAGAATTGTACCATTATTGATACAAAACAATGTTCACTTGCCTCTTCGAGGGGGCAACCTCCAGCAAAGTAGAGCTCTATTACAATAATTTTCCAAGAAAAAACTTCTAATACCCTCTACTTTTATTTATACTAAATCTATCTATCCAAAAGAACAATCTAGAGGAAGATCCTTCTAGAAGTGTAATCTCCTATTAGGTCTTCTTACAATTGACTTATTCCTCCTTATTGCTAGTCCTTATTAATATTGACCTTTATTACATAGAAATATATTATTCTACCCACTTGAGGGGTTAGGTAGGTTAGGTCCCTAACATCCTCTCTTGCTCAAACCTCCAAGGTTAATGTGGTCCAATCCCCTTCATCTCATCAACCAGGAGGTAAGAAGAAAAGAAAGGGTAATTCTAATAAATCTTCTAATGAGTGGGATAACCCAAAGATTGTTGATACTCAACCGAATAGGAAACCTAAGTTTCCTTGTATGATTTGTGAGAAAGACCACTATATGAAAGATTTCCCTCATCATGAGGCAGTAGAAAAATTTATGAAGGGTACCTTCCAACCGATTCAGTAGCAAAATTTCGTTGCACAAAATCATACCCCTTCGCAAGGGGGCAACACAATTCATTCCCACCATGGGGATGCTTCTAGAAGAGCCTCTGAAGTGTACATGTTTAAGGTGGTTAATGTGACAACTCGAGCGAACACTTATGACACTCCTCCATGTGATTAGACTAAGGGAAAGGATATCGATCATCCCTCCACATCCACTCCTCCTCCATCTTCCAATCATCTTTAGATTTAAAATCCAACCTCTGATGCAGTGTTGCGCCCACCCAAGAGCGTCATTCGAAAAGTGGCATTTAATCCAAATTCCTGCGCTTCCCAAAACTACAACATTGTTGAATATTTGGCATAGGATCCTTGTGCTATGTCTGACCTTGAAGTTTTACAACATTGTCCAAGTCAACGTAGAAACATGTTGTCATCCATTAAAGCTATGGATCTAAAGGAGTTGAACCTGATCACATTTAATATGGATCATTTTAAGGAGAGGCTTTCGCACGAATTAGCATTCCCAAATCAAATTTTGGTTGGTGGAAAGAACATCCATCATACTGTCTTATATGACAGAGCCTCCACATGTGTCATGTATTTTCCTTGTTGGAGAACCCTAGGTTCTCCTCAACTTACCTTGTCCTCGATGACCTTGAAAGTGTTTGATGGACGTGGTTTCCAACCTCATGGACTCTTGCAATATTTCACTGTGACATTGAAGTGTAAGACTGTTTCGGTCGATATCAAAGTAGTTGATTCACCTCTGGATTATAATTTGTTACTTGTTCATAATTGGTTCTATGTGATGATTTTCGTCCCATCTACAGTGTTTCGTGTTTTATGATTTCCCCATCAAGGAAAAATTATCGTTGTTGACCAACTCGAATATATAACTTTGTATCTCCACATTGTTGCGATGAATGATGTCCATTTTCTCGAAGAGTATAGTCTTGAGAGTGTAGGGGTAGGTCTCCTTAAGGATTCCTCACTCATGGGGGTTTTTCCTTTACCTGCTCCTGCCATCCCGCAGGTTGCCACATTAAATATGATTTTGACTTAGGTACGACAATCCCTATAATCATTTGACCCTTTGGTAGTATCTGGTCTCGATGAGAATGGTTCATCATCTCTTTCAAGCTTGTTAAACCATGAAATAGACCCCCCTCCTTTCATATCGAGTCTCCCTCTGGATTGCATACTTGAACCTTCTTTTCCTCCACCTTGTGAAAATTTTTCCATTAGTAACCATTCGCCTAAACGGGGAAAGAAGAAAAGTCGTCAGAGGAAAAGACACTTGGGGGGAATGTCTCTAGCCTTCAAGCATCATGCTGGAGCACACCCACTAGATTTTGTCATGCAATATGGGGGAACAACATCTCTAGAGAGACACGCTGCTATGAGTGATCCTCATTTGAGGGATGTTCCCATCGTAACGAGCTTAGTATTTTATGGAACGAGCTTAGTATTTGTTCTTTCTCATGATCGTAAATACATGGGAATACATTATCGAGCTTAGTATTTTTTATTTCTCACATTCGTTAATACATGAGAATAGGTTACCAAGTATACTTTTATCACTTTTTTGGACTCGTAAAATCTATATGAAAATGAAACTCTTTGGAGTCTCCTTTAAGCTCTTTTCAGACTCTCTAAACATGAAAAGGTTGTCAAGTGATCGTGTTGTCTTTCACGCTCATTAAAGTGAATTAGAAAGCATGACTATTGAGAGGTAGTTTATCTCTTTTTCGGTCTCATCGGACTATTTACAAAAAAGGAACACTCTAGTCAAGTATGATTAGAAGAGTTCTCCTGGGTATCATTTTATAATTTTTTGGGCCCTAGAGACTAATTTCACGAAAATTTCCATTGTGGAGAATCTTCTTTATCGAATATTTTCACACCCTCAAAATATGAAAAGATCATCGAGTTTTCTTTCCTTGGACTCATAAAATATACACAAGGAATGACCTATCTGGGATCGAACCCTTTCTTCTTTAGGTTCATTAAATATGTGAATATTGGACTCATTGAAGATGAACTTATACCGAGCATTTGTTATCCTCCTCAAGCTCACTAAAAAACAAAGAGGTACACGCCTATCTCGGTGGGGGGAAATTTTGAGAAGTGGGTCAAGTCTTTCATTTATGGTAGCTTGATTTCACCCTTGGACATGGCACTTGTTTGAATCCTATGTGTCGTCGTACACTTTTGACTCCTTCAGAAGAGAACCCTTGGTTGTTTTCTCATTCTATGCGTCATCATACTCTTTCAACTCCTTCGAAGAGATCCATTGGTTGCCATCACATCATCATACTTGGTCTTCATGCTTTGTTGAATCAATTTTTCCAAGTCATTCATTGTGCCACCATATGTTCAAGGGAAGTCAGCCTCTACATTTTCACCTATGTATTAGTTTTCCATAATTTGATCCATCACTATTCATCACTATCCTTATTCGTTTCGTGTCGATGATGGGGGATACATCATGGCCCTCCTTCGATGAGTCTATTTCCGTCAACCTCATCACATTATCTAGAAATTAGACTTAGAAACCAATCAATACCTTGGAGCCTGCGTGCCTCAATAGTAGGTCTCCTCACTTTCGATAGTGGGTTTTACATCATTGACCCATGATTGATTGATTCCACGAGTGTTCGAATTCAGTTCATCTACTCACATTCAATGGAATGTACTTGGAGTTCCTAGGGAGTCATTGTCAACATTGGTGATTTCCCTCACACTTGTTAATGGTATACATCATTGACTAGTAATCAAATGGTTTATACCATGTTCCACGTCGAGAACTCTATTCACATGGCTAGATTTGTACTATTTGGGATTGGGATTGAAGACCCTGGGGAGACTATCCAAAAAACACTCATTTTTATTATCTACCTTCCCCATACTAAGACGGAGATTATGAAGTTGTGATATATACTGTGACATAGATCCACATTGTATTGGTATGTGGCTATGTTCCATCATATTGTAGCTTCATTGTGTACAATATTGTGGCTACATTTTGATCAAGTCATGGAGATATGGATCCACATTGTATGTTTGGTGGCCATATCTTTTGTCAGTGCTTTCATGGATCCGTAGTGTATTGGTCGGTGGCCATGCTTTGAGTTTGATTATTTCAAGTATGATGGGTATGCCTGCCTCGGGGATGATATATGTATATTGATGAATGTTTTCTTGCTTTTCTGACAGGTCTTCTGACTTCAGTCCCTTTATTCCACATTATTACAAAGTGTTTCAGCCATCATTTTTCTCCTCTGATCCCACACTTTGGGGGGCATCTGTTATACGCCATTTTGTCAAACTTTGCTAAGTGTCACACTTCACTCTGCTTAGTGTCATTAGTGTCAAAAATTCCATGGTCCATTCTACTAGGTGTCGTACTTTTTTTGTCACACTTTTCCTAAGTGTTACCACCTTAACACCTTGCATGAATGATCCACTGCATCCCCTTGAGCATCAACAAGAAGAAGAAGACACCTTCAAACCTTGACAATTTGTCCTTTTTCACTCATTTCTGGCTTCATTTGACCATGGTTTCTCCTATTTTCACACTAGGGGAGCGGCCATCCCCTTGACACAGTGTTTGGGGGGGTGACCGGGTCACTTTGTGTGCCCTTCTAGGGGAGAGACCATGCAAATTTGGTCAAATACCATGAATATAGGGGCATCTTTTGGTCAAATACCATGAATATAGGGGCATCTTTCAAGGAATTTCTAGATGGTTCTTGGTTTTTTTTCTTGTTTTAATCAAGATATGATTTGATTCTCCTTCTATCCTATATTGGGATCAAGAATAACCATGAAGATAACTCAAATCCTAACATAATCCACCTTATCCTCAACCATGTTCCCGATTTACCTTGGTGATTAACCCTTCCTGTATCTATATAACCAGGCCATTTCAGAGTGAGAGCGGAAGGAAAGGAAGCATACCAAACTTATGATCTTGTCAAGGAGTGCCAAACATTTGTTTATGTGAAGAAGTTGAGCTATATTCATGTTCAAGGGCTAAAGAAGGGAGCTTGGAGGATTGCAGCAACATTCAATGGTTGTATCCTTTTCATGCTTTCACTAATATAAGAACTTGGCCTATTTCTCTTATAATTTATTGTTCATTTCTTGTTTATTTGATTACTTGTGTAAGTTATCAATTGGTATGGCTTCTATTACCTAATCATAGATAGTAGTAGGAGAAGGTTCCTTTGTTCTTGTAGGATCAACTTCATGAAGGAGTTGCTTGGATTGGAAATCAACAGCTAGAGCAGTGAGGATAAACAGTAAAAACCAGGTACACACACCTCTTATCCTTCTCTCTCAACCCTCCCACAAGAAAATAGAATGGTTTTTTAGGAGGATGTTAGTGTACCTTTGTTAGAGGTTGTCTCACTTATAGGAAACCCAAGTGAGGGGAACTCAAACTATTCACAGAGGGAGAATTCTCACCACACATGTAGCCCCAATAGATGTCTCGAGTGAGACTTCAGTTACATGCAAGTGATACCAAAAGGTTGGGTATCTGAAGGGTTTTGTTGGTTAATATAATTTGAACCTAAGGCCTTACAACCGAGCACCAAGATATTTCCTTTACGCGGGGTTTATAATCTCATCAGTTGCATATGGGGATCTATTCCATTGTTGTTGATTTATTATGTCCCATATTGTTTTTAAATCATATCACTATAAACTTTGGGTAAAAACATAGAATTGTTGCATTATATGCAATGGAAACCGGAGGAAAGGACTTACAGCAAAGTGAAAGATTACTATGGTGATATACAAGGTTATTGGGTCTAAGCAACTAGGTTTATCTTTTAAGTTTGAAGGGGTGTCAGGTTTTGTCTGTATGATTTGTTTGTACAAAGAGAAAAGATGTCAATATGCGGTAGAGGGCCCCATGAAATATTTGAATGATAGTCCATATCTCAACTTCTGAAATCATGGCAACATGATTAGAATTTATATATATGGTTTTGTATATCAAATAACCTTAAAATAACTAGTTTTCTTATATATATATATATATATATGTATATATATATATATATATATATATATATATATAACCCTCAAGTAT
>JASDQU010103090.1:191200-208956 GCA_032191745.1 Picea mariana | reverse complement strand
AGGAGTAGAGAGCACGAGGCCTTGCTTTAGCAACACTAGAGTGAGCCTCTCTCCCCTAGGGTTCCGATTTTGAGGCCCTGCTTTAGCAGCACTTCAAAAATTTTCCCTCTAGTCCTTGAAATATTTCCTCCTTCAACCTATGCCTCCTTCACTTATGACTCCATTAAACCCTAAGCACTAATCTAAGACCTCAAAAGTTGAAGTAGAACTTGATCTAAACTCTCTCAAATATTTTGAATTGAAACCCTAACTACACTAACCCTAAGTTGTTGACCTCATTATTGGATATTTCATCTTTATTGCAGCAATGATTCATCTTGTGAGCAATTGAATGTGGTTTTAGGCATAAATTGATTAAAGTGTTGGTTTATTACATTGAATGCCATATCGTTCTAGTACTTATTGGTGAAGTGACATTATTTTATTGCTATTTTGTAAACATTGACTTCATCAACATTTACTTTCAAATTGCTTATATTGAATATCAGATAGTCTTTGATATATATGAAGTACTAACCAAATCCTACATATATCAGTTTATTGTTGTTTTGTTCTCGGGCAGGGATTCTACTTGGTTATCTTTGTTGTCTATAAGCCAAACTATCTGCTCTGGTGGTGATCTATGAGGGGGAAAAGCTTGTCATTATATGATTATCCTTTAGCCTCTTCAAAACCCCAAGTCACCGGAGACGTCTCCCCTGGGGCTCACCTCCCTAAAGAGAAAGAACCTCCCCATCATGGTGACATTGGGTGGGATAGGTTACTGTTACGCCATTTTGGACTTCTACTTTATTGCCTTTCTTCCTAGCTACAAACTATGTGATAACAGGACCCAAAGTGTGTAACCATTAAGGACCTAGCACAATGTCACACCCACCCATTTCGATGGAAAAAATATGCAATTTCAAGTGGTAATGTCCAATTTGAAGACATACATTTTCACAATTCCCACCACATTTCATGGACCCACCATTGGCTATCATGATTTGAAAATTATTGACAACACGAATATAGCAATTGGTTTTTGGTCAATGTGACGATGAATAAAATTGTGGGTGTTACCACTGTCAACTAGGATGATGACCTTCCTATTATTAATACATCCAATGATATTGAGGGTTTGGGGAGTAGAGAATCTAGTGAGAGCATGCAAGGAAATGAGTGGTTCAACTTCAGGTGGGTCAGCGGGCTCCGGGGTAGCATCGAGAAGGGAGGGCTCTTCAACAATTGGAACTGCCACATCTTCTTCAGGAACATCTTCGGAAATGGCCATAAAAAGTTTGTGTTCCTTACACTTGTGCCCCGGAAAATATTTTTCAGCACAATTATAGCAAAGACCCTTCAATTGGCATTCATCCATTTCATCCCTAGTTAATTTTTGGACCTTGAGTGACAGGGGGGTAGGATTAGTGGGTCAAGGGCGAGGAACAAAAGAGGGTTTTTTGTTCTGGGAAAAAACAACTTGTTGTTCCTCTTTATCACATTTAGTAGCTTCCAACCAAGTCTGAGGGTGGGCCATGAGAACCTGGGATCGGATTTCATCCTTTAGGCCACTGATAAAGAATTCACGGAAGAAAGTATTTGACATTCCCTCGGTTCGAAAGGCCAAATTCTCAAAAGCAGATATAAAGTCTTCCATTGTTCCTGACTGTTTGAACTTGGTCAAATAACCGATATAGTGGGTATCAGTGTTAAAGCATTCATAGATCTATGCAACAAACTGGTTCCATGCAATACACCCTTGACATGAATTTTTACGCCATTTCCACAATTGTCATCGTTCAGGATCTAGATAGAGGAAAGCATAGCGAAGTTTGTCCAATTCATCAGTAATACCATGCAGAGAAAAATAATGCTCCATTTGAGTGATCCAACCTGTACCATTGGATCCATCAAATTTATTGACCTCAACACAGGGAAGATGAGGGCCATGGTGAAAGGATTTGGATTGAAAATGTATATAATGAGAGGAATCATAAGCATCAAGTTAGTCCAAGGAGGAAGGACCTGAAGGGAAGTTCAACAACTGGTTGATAGCAAACTGGAGGGTGTTAAATTGGTTCATGAATTTGGCATCCATGATGTCAAATTTGTTCTCAAAATGGGTTTCTATTTGTGCAAGGTGGGAATTGGTAGAGGCAATTTCAGAGGTCGCTTGATTGATGGAAGCTTGCAAGTCTTGGTTGCGAGTGCTGGAAATTTGCAGAGGGGAAGTGTGGGTAAGGAAAAATGGGTGGGTGGGACCACAAAAAGGACTTATAAGTGATAGGTACCTCAACGAACAAGGAAAGAAGGAAAATATAATGGAATAGGTGGAAAAATGGAGAAGCTACGAAGGGCTCGAGTCCACCGTAAAAAAAAAAAATGAAAGGTATGACTGTGATCAGGGAGAAAAGGGGGGTCCAATGGAATAGGTCCCAAATAAGTGTGCATGTGGATTTATACTACGATCTGAAGAATATTGCAATAACAAAATGCCCAAATTCTTGACAGGAAGAAATGTGTAGTAATTTCACAACCCGAATGCAGGAGGCACAATTGCACAGAAATAGATCTTTTCTATTATGTTTTTGTTTTTGTCCCAAGGTTTAGGGTATTCAAGGGTTCTATAGTCAAGGGTTTTCCTTGTGATATAGCTCTTTGATATACATGTGGGGTCCAACAGTAGTACTCGACCCAATATCTCAGGGCACCAACTAAGGAGACCAGATCGTGCCCTTAGTCGTACTACCCGACTACCCAGGTACTAGAGACTATCTTCTCGAGTGATGATCTCGATGGAACTATAACATTTAGGCGGCTGATCATTTTATCTATGGATGGCTTCATGAGAACTAGGTTGATCCATATATAGGTGATGTCTGATGTGCTACCACTCGAAGGGGTACCAACAAGGGTTACAAGGGTGGCCAATAGATGTGTGCTTAAGTAACTCATGTATTTTTTGCGTGTATGAATCCCCAATCGTGGGTTTATGCACGTAATGATAGATCTTTGGAGCTTTAAGACGTCAAAATACGTCTCTACCCTGAAAAAAAATTAACCCACAATTTTCTGCCGAGGAAAGTTCTTTGATACCACTTGTAAGGTACCAGTTCTATTATACTAGCATAATAGAGAAATAATGTAGAGAATAAGACTGAGAGAGCAATAGAATACGGAAATATTGGACATATAATAGCGGAAAAACAAATTATATGGAACCACAACACCAGAATTGTACCATTATTGATACAAAACAATGTTCACTTGCCTCTTCGAGGGGGCAACCTCCAGCAAAGTAGAGCTCTATTACAATAATTTTCCAAGAAAAAACTTCTAATACCCTCTACTTTTATTTATACTAAATCTATCTATCCAAAAGAACAATCTAGAGGAAGATCCTTCTAGAAGTGTAATCTCCTATTAGGTCTTCTTACAATTGACTTATTCCTCCTTATTGCTAGTCCTTATTAATATTGACCTTTATTACATAGAAATATATTATTCTACCCACTTGAGGGGTTAGGTAGGTTAGGTCCCTAACATCCTCTCTTGCTCAAACCTCCAAGGTTAATGTGGTCCAATCCCCTTCATCTCATCAACCAGGAGGTAAGAAGAAAAGAAAGGGTAATTCTAATAAATCTTCTAATGAGTGGGATAACCCAAAGATTGTTGATACTCAACCGAATAGGAAACCTAAGTTTCCTTGTATGATTTGTGAGAAAGACCACTATATGAAAGATTTCCCTCATCATGAGGCAGTAGAAAAATTTATGAAGGGTACCTTCCAACCGATTCAGTAGCAAAATTTCGTTGCACAAAATCATACCCCTTCGCAAGGGGGCAACACAATTCATTCCCACCATGGGGATGCTTCTAGAAGAGCCTCTGAAGTGTACATGTTTAAGGTGGTTAATGTGACAACTCGAGCGAACACTTATGACACTCCTCCATGTGATTAGACTAAGGGAAAGGATATCGATCATCCCTCCACATCCACTCCTCCTCCATCTTCCAATCATCTTTAGATTTAAAATCCAACCTCTGATGCAGTGTTGCGCCCACCCAAGAGCGTCATTCGAAAAGTGGCATTTAATCCAAATTCCTGCGCTTCCCAAAACTACAACATTGTTGAATATTTGGCATAGGATCCTTGTGCTATGTCTGACCTTGAAGTTTTACAACATTGTCCAAGTCAACGTAGAAACATGTTGTCATCCATTAAAGCTATGGATCTAAAGGAGTTGAACCTGATCACATTTAATATGGATCATTTTAAGGAGAGGCTTTCGCACGAATTAGCATTCCCAAATCAAATTTTGGTTGGTGGAAAGAACATCCATCATACTGTCTTATATGACAGAGCCTCCACATGTGTCATGTATTTTCCTTGTTGGAGAACCCTAGGTTCTCCTCAACTTACCTTGTCCTCGATGACCTTGAAAGTGTTTGATGGACGTGGTTTCCAACCTCATGGACTCTTGCAATATTTCACTGTGACATTGAAGTGTAAGACTGTTTCGGTCGATATCAAAGTAGTTGATTCACCTCTGGATTATAATTTGTTACTTGTTCATAATTGGTTCTATGTGATGATTTTCGTCCCATCTACAGTGTTTCGTGTTTTATGATTTCCCCATCAAGGAAAAATTATCGTTGTTGACCAACTCGAATATATAACTTTGTATCTCCACATTGTTGCGATGAATGATGTCCATTTTCTCGAAGAGTATAGTCTTGAGAGTGTAGGGGTAGGTCTCCTTAAGGATTCCTCACTCATGGGGGTTTTTCCTTTACCTGCTCCTGCCATCCCGCAGGTTGCCACATTAAATATGATTTTGACTTAGGTACGACAATCCCTATAATCATTTGACCCTTTGGTAGTATCTGGTCTCGATGAGAATGGTTCATCATCTCTTTCAAGCTTGTTAAACCATGAAATAGACCCCCCTCCTTTCATATCGAGTCTCCCTCTGGATTGCATACTTGAACCTTCTTTTCCTCCACCTTGTGAAAATTTTTCCATTAGTAACCATTCGCCTAAACGGGGAAAGAAGAAAAGTCGTCAGAGGAAAAGACACTTGGGGGGAATGTCTCTAGCCTTCAAGCATCATGCTGGAGCACACCCACTAGATTTTGTCATGCAATATGGGGGAACAACATCTCTAGAGAGACACGCTGCTATGAGTGATCCTCATTTGAGGGATGTTCCCATCGTAACGAGCTTAGTATTTTATGGAACGAGCTTAGTATTTGTTCTTTCTCATGATCGTAAATACATGGGAATACATTATCGAGCTTAGTATTTTTTATTTCTCACATTCGTTAATACATGAGAATAGGTTACCAAGTATACTTTTATCACTTTTTTGGACTCGTAAAATCTATATGAAAATGAAACTCTTTGGAGTCTCCTTTAAGCTCTTTTCAGACTCTCTAAACATGAAAAGGTTGTCAAGTGATCGTGTTGTCTTTCACGCTCATTAAAGTGAATTAGAAAGCATGACTATTGAGAGGTAGTTTATCTCTTTTTCGGTCTCATCGGACTATTTACAAAAAAGGAACACTCTAGTCAAGTATGATTAGAAGAGTTCTCCTGGGTATCATTTTATAATTTTTTGGGCCCTAGAGACTAATTTCACGAAAATTTCCATTGTGGAGAATCTTCTTTATCGAATATTTTCACACCCTCAAAATATGAAAAGATCATCGAGTTTTCTTTCCTTGGACTCATAAAATATACACAAGGAATGACCTATCTGGGATCGAACCCTTTCTTCTTTAGGTTCATTAAATATGTGAATATTGGACTCATTGAAGATGAACTTATACCGAGCATTTGTTATCCTCCTCAAGCTCACTAAAAAACAAAGAGGTACACGCCTATCTCGGTGGGGGGAAATTTTGAGAAGTGGGTCAAGTCTTTCATTTATGGTAGCTTGATTTCACCCTTGGACATGGCACTTGTTTGAATCCTATGTGTCGTCGTACACTTTTGACTCCTTCAGAAGAGAACCCTTGGTTGTTTTCTCATTCTATGCGTCATCATACTCTTTCAACTCCTTCGAAGAGATCCATTGGTTGCCATCACATCATCATACTTGGTCTTCATGCTTTGTTGAATCAATTTTTCCAAGTCATTCATTGTGCCACCATATGTTCAAGGGAAGTCAGCCTCTACATTTTCACCTATGTATTAGTTTTCCATAATTTGATCCATCACTATTCATCACTATCCTTATTCGTTTCGTGTCGATGATGGGGGATACATCATGGCCCTCCTTCGATGAGTCTATTTCCGTCAACCTCATCACATTATCTAGAAATTAGACTTAGAAACCAATCAATACCTTGGAGCCTGCGTGCCTCAATAGTAGGTCTCCTCACTTTCGATAGTGGGTTTTACATCATTGACCCATGATTGATTGATTCCACGAGTGTTCGAATTCAGTTCATCTACTCACATTCAATGGAATGTACTTGGAGTTCCTAGGGAGTCATTGTCAACATTGGTGATTTCCCTCACACTTGTTAATGGTATACATCATTGACTAGTAATCAAATGGTTTATACCATGTTCCACGTCGAGAACTCTATTCACATGGCTAGATTTGTACTATTTGGGATTGGGATTGAAGACCCTGGGGAGACTATCCAAAAAACACTCATTTTTATTATCTACCTTCCCCATACTAAGACGGAGATTATGAAGTTGTGATATATACTGTGACATAGATCCACATTGTATTGGTATGTGGCTATGTTCCATCATATTGTAGCTTCATTGTGTACAATATTGTGGCTACATTTTGATCAAGTCATGGAGATATGGATCCACATTGTATGTTTGGTGGCCATATCTTTTGTCAGTGCTTTCATGGATCCGTAGTGTATTGGTCGGTGGCCATGCTTTGAGTTTGATTATTTCAAGTATGATGGGTATGCCTGCCTCGGGGATGATATATGTATATTGATGAATGTTTTCTTGCTTTTCTGACAGGTCTTCTGACTTCAGTCCCTTTATTCCACATTATTACAAAGTGTTTCAGCCATCATTTTTCTCCTCTGATCCCACACTTTGGGGGGCATCTGTTATACGCCATTTTGTCAAACTTTGCTAAGTGTCACACTTCACTCTGCTTAGTGTCATTAGTGTCAAAAATTCCATGGTCCATTCTACTAGGTGTCGTACTTTTTTTGTCACACTTTTCCTAAGTGTTACCACCTTAACACCTTGCATGAATGATCCACTGCATCCCCTTGAGCATCAACAAGAAGAAGAAGACACCTTCAAACCTTGACAATTTGTCCTTTTTCACTCATTTCTGGCTTCATTTGACCATGGTTTCTCCTATTTTCACACTAGGGGAGCGGCCATCCCCTTGACACAGTGTTTGGGGGGGTGACCGGGTCACTTTGTGTGCCCTTCTAGGGGAGAGACCATGCAAATTTGGTCAAATACCATGAATATAGGGGCATCTTTTGGTCAAATACCATGAATATAGGGGCATCTTTCAAGGAATTTCTAGATGGTTCTTGGTTTTTTTTCTTGTTTTAATCAAGATATGATTTGATTCTCCTTCTATCCTATATTGGGATCAAGAATAACCATGAAGATAACTCAAATCCTAACATAATCCACCTTATCCTCAACCATGTTCCCGATTTACCTTGGTGATTAACCCTTCCTGTATCTATATAACCAGGCCATTTCAGAGTGAGAGCGGAAGGAAAGGAAGCATACCAAACTTATGATCTTGTCAAGGAGTGCCAAACATTTGTTTATGTGAAGAAGTTGAGCTATATTCATGTTCAAGGGCTAAAGAAGGGAGCTTGGAGGATTGCAGCAACATTCAATGGTTGTATCCTTTTCATGCTTTCACTAATATAAGAACTTGGCCTATTTCTCTTATAATTTATTGTTCATTTCTTGTTTATTTGATTACTTGTGTAAGTTATCAATTGGTATGGCTTCTATTACCTAATCATAGATAGTAGTAGGAGAAGGTTCCTTTGTTCTTGTAGGATCAACTTCATGAAGGAGTTGCTTGGATTGGAAATCAACAGCTAGAGCAGTGAGGATAAACAGTAAAAACCAGGTACACACACCTCTTATCCTTCTCTCTCAACCCTCCCACAAGAAAATAGAATGGTTTTTTAGGAGGATGTTAGTGTACCTTTGTTAGAGGTTGTCTCACTTATAGGAAACCCAAGTGAGGGGAACTCAAACTATTCACAGAGGGAGAATTCTCACCACACATGTAGCCCCAATAGATGTCTCGAGTGAGACTTCAGTTACATGCAAGTGATACCAAAAGGTTGGGTATCTGAAGGGTTTTGTTGGTTAATATAATTTGAACCTAAGGCCTTACAACCGAGCACCAAGATATTTCCTTTACGCGGGGTTTATAATCTCATCAGTTGCATATGGGGATCTATTCCATTGTTGTTGATTTATTATGTCCCATATTGTTTTTAAATCATATCACTATAAACTTTGGGTAAAAACATAGAATTGTTGCATTATATGCAATGGAAACCGGAGGAAAGGACTTACAGCAAAGTGAAAGATTACTATGGTGATATACAAGGTTATTGGGTCTAAGCAACTAGGTTTATCTTTTAAGTTTGAAGGGGTGTCAGGTTTTGTCTGTATGATTTGTTTGTACAAAGAGAAAAGATGTCAATATGCGGTAGAGGGCCCCATGAAATATTTGAATGATAGTCCATATCTCAACTTCTGAAATCATGGCAACATGATTAGAATTTATATATATGGTTTTGTATATCAAATAACCTTAAAATAACTAGTTTTCTTATATATATATATATATATATGTATATATATATATATATATATATATATATATATAACCCTCAAGTATNATATATATATATATATATATATATATATATATATATAACCCTCAAGTATGAACAAAAACAAAATTGGATATTGGATACAACATCAACGAGTGATGGATTAGGCATGTTGGATGATGTTAACTAGAATAAATCTTTAATGTCTTAGAGAAATTCTCACCCTTATTCAACGTGAGGCATCATGTCAATAATGGTTGGTGTTCGATTAAATTTAGTGTTCAAGCGACCCTTTTGTCTCACCAACCCAATCTATTGCAACAATTATGTCGACTAATCAACTAGATATCCCTCTATATTATATAGACACGCAATTCCGAGTTTCGACATGCCCACTGGTAATTCTAGGTGGATCAGTGAGCAAGATATTGTGGTTAGTTGGTTCATTTTGAGGGAATATTTTTCACTCATGGTTTTAAATTCAACTTTGATGAGGCCCCACTACATGGTGCAAGACATAGTTCGGGAAGTTACACACAAATTGTTGCATTTTGAGGGAAGATTGTATCACTTATGGTTTTATTTTCAACGGGCCCATGAGAAGGCACATGCATTGGGATGTGAAATGACAATTGTATAGTGAAATTACCCCAACACATGACCACCACCACTATAGACCATGTATGATATGAGGCCCATGAGCCTGGACAAATGTTCATGACTGCATCCTAGTTTTTGTACTCTTATATATGTTTGAATACTGAGGGGGGGATGAATCAGTATGAGAACTTTATTATCACTTTTAACCACAATAAGTAATAATTAACATCATTAGCAGTATATCATAAATATATCATGAGCAGTATAAATCAACAAAGCATAATAGATATCCACAGAAACAAAGTACGCCATAATTTACGTGGAAACCCAAATAGGAGAAAACCATGGAATGCTTGTCTTATATACCAAAATAATACATTCATTGTAATAACGAACTTCCCAATTCTCCAACTGCAACTAGAAGGATGCTACAACCCCCTATTTACATGCTCCAACCTAAAGGAAGCTACAACTCCCTGAATTCTATGGCTCCAACCAGAAGGAGGCTACAACCCCCTGATTCTCAAGCTCCAACTTGAAGGAATCTCCAACTCCCTATGTTCTCAGGATCCAATTGGAAGGAAGCTACAACCCCCTTTCCTTTCCCCGTCCGGGTTCCCTCAAATATAAGTGTAGACCAAATTGTCACTACCACAATCACTGACACTGTCAACCTATCACTGTATCCAACTTGTAACTTTCACTGATACATCAATCAACCTGTCACTGTCACTACCACTTTCTCATCAACCTATAACATGTCACATCAACCTATCACTGTATCCAACTTGTAACTGTCACTGATACATCAATCAACCTGTCACTGTCACTACCACTTTCTCATCAACCTATAACCTATCACATCAACCTATCACTGTACCATCAACTTGTAACATGTACCATCAACCTGCTCTATACCAAAACCTATACCATACCATCGATCAATTATGTACCAACATGTGCATCAATGTATAAACCATACCATAACAAAATCATGTACCATGTACTAGAACATCAATCGCATATAAAACTAGTGACATTACCATAACATCAATCATGTATAGACATGTACCATATCATCAATAAAGAGCCTCATAGAACCAAAGCATGTGCCTCATGCATATGCCACCACACACCAAGTGTATACCTCAATCATACATCCACATCTCAAATTTGAACCATAACAGTCATATCATAACTAGATACAAGAATATACCACTATCATCCATGTAGCCAATATGTTCCTCAATCATGTGCCAAACCAAACATACCTCAAGCATGTATCATACCATAACCAAATACAACAAGCACATAAGCATACCAGTACCTCTGTAGTTGACCTGATACACAGTATATTTGACATGTAGGCTTACTTCTAACTTCAGGGACTTGGTACTAGCATTACCCAATATTTCATGAGTTTTTCACATATCTATGACTTCCTCTTATACTACACGCAGATATCTGCGCTTTTCTCCACTATAGCCCACATGCATTCGTGCTCTTCTGATCTGTAACCCACGAATACCTTAGAAACTAGGGTTACTCACGTTTGTTGCAACTTCGAGACTTCCACCTTCGACCATCCTTCGCAACTTTAGACTTGCTACCTCAGACTCAACCTCAGATTTCGCTAAAATATCAAAAGTTCTTCACAAGATAGATAATCAATACATATGTGTGTGAATTGTACTTATGAAAGACTCCTTGAGGGATATTTATACTTTTTCTAGGTAACCTCTTTCCTTAAACTTAGGGGCTTCTTAACTTTCTTGTTACAACCACTTTACTCTTTCATTAAGACTTGTAACCAACTAGGTGCTTCTTGACCATTCTTCGGGGATTCTAACTTCATAAGGCCATAACTCCTCTACCATGAGGAACTACGTTTCATACCACCTATCACTGGAAACACCACGACAAGGAATATTCATCTATGAGTGAGTTACCTACATTTACACTTTTTGTCATGACCTTTTTCCTTGATCAAATTGAGGTTCCATATCCATACCTTTGGGGTTACCGAACTTCTTCAAAGGTTGACATCAATGACAGCTAATATTTCAACAATCTCCCCTTTTGGCATTGATGGAAACACTGATGGCATAGGAACACTCATGCTCCCCCTGTGACCATTTCTCCTCTTGTGACCAAATCTCCCCCAGTCTTCATGCATCTTTTCTTTCTCTCCATTTCCATGCCTTTGTTTTCTCTCTCCCCCTTTGACATCAATTTTAAAGGGTAATACTCCTTGGGGTTGCTCCCCTTGTCTACAAGCCTTTGATTTCTCTTCATGGTGCTTCCTCTTGCAAATATTTGATGTATATGGAAATCATTCCAAATATTCTTTACTTGTATTCTTCAAGTCTTATACATCTCTCCCCTTGTATGATTGTGTCTGATTCTGTGTGGATCACAGTGGGGCGGAAGCTACTCCAAGTTTCTGTCGAAGATACTAAAAAGTCTCTCTCGAAAGTGGTTTGGTGAAGATATATGCAATCTTCTCTTGTGTCCCAATGTACTCTAGCTTGATGTTCTTCTTTGTAGCTTGTTCCCGTATAAAGTGATACTTGATCAGAATGTGTTTCATCTTGGAATGCATCATTGTATTCTTGGAGATATTGATGGCACGGGTGTTATCCTAGAGTCTTGAAATGGGCTCATCATACTTCAATTGTATATCCTGCAAGGTTTGCTTCATCCAGAGAACATGAGTGCAACATGTTGCTACTGCGATATATTTTGCTTATGATGTTGACAAAGATATTGATGATTGTTTCTTTCTAAACCATGATACCAGAAACTCATCAAAATAGAAAGTTGCTCCACTTGTACTTTTTCTAACATCAATGTTTCTTGCCCAATCTGCATCTGTGTAGGCGACCAAATATAGTGCTTTTCCTTTTGGATACCATAATCCAAAATCTTATTTTTCTTTGAGATATCTAAATATTCTCTTTACTGCCATAACATGTGTTTCTTTCGGTGTTGCTTGAAATATCGCAACTTGTCCAACTGCTTGAATCACATATGGTCTTGACGTTGTTACATAGAGTAAGTTGGAAATAATCGATCTATAGAATCTATGATTTGTATCTTTAGAATCATCATCCTTTCTTAACTTGCAACTGGTCTTCATAGACTCACAGGTTTGCAATCTTCCATTCCAAACTTCTTTAGAATTTCTCTAATATACTTGGTCTAAGAGATGAAAATACCTCTATTGGACTAACATATCTATAATCCCAAAAATAAAGTTAACTCACCAAGAAAATACATTTTGAACTCATTTTTCATATCTCTGGAAAACTTTTGACTCATCTTGTCATCATCACTTCTAAAGATGATGTCATCTACATAAACTTCAATGATCAATATACTGTCTCAATCCACTTTTATGTAGATATTCATGTCTACATTGCCCTTCATGAATCTTTTTTGTAGTAGATACATGTCTAATCTTGAATACCATGCTATGGGGGGTTGCTTGAGTCCATATAACGCTTTCTTCAACCTGCAAACATAATCTTATATTTCTGACAGTAGAAATACTTTTGGTTGTTCGATGTAGACTTTTTCTTCTAATTCTCCATTAAGAAAGGTTGACTTAATATCCATCTGATATACCTTGATTATTTTAGAACATGAATAGTCTAATATCAATTTGATTGCTTCCATCCTGGCTACTGAGGAAAATTTTTCTTCAAAATCTATACCTTTAATCTGAATGTAACCTTTTCATACTAACCTTGCTTTGTTTCTAGTTACCTATCCATCCTCGTTCAGTTTGTTTTGGAAAACCAACTTTGTACCAATCATGTTCTTTTTCTTCAGTCTTGTAACCAGTTCCCATGTGTCATTCTTCTCTATCTGATACAATTCTTCATTCATAGCCTTGATCTAGTGTTCATCTTTGTTTCCCTCTTCAAAATTGTTTGGTTCAACTAAGGTAACAATCCTAGGTGTTGTTGTTTTGGTGAAAGTATTCTTCTTCTGGTTTCAACTCCTACATATTTATTTCCAATAATATGCTCTGGTGGATGGTTTTTCTGTATTTTTCAGCTAGGTGTCTTAGGAGGTATATAATGCTCATCTTCCTCTTCTTATGCTTCGGGTTTCTCTTCTTCATCTACTTCTTCTTCTTTCATATCTTCCTTGTCATCCTGCATTTCTGAATTTGTGCTTCCTTCTTTTCCCTTCAGTACATTAGTCTCGTCAATTGTTACATTGATGCTTTCCACGATTATGTTCAGTCTTGTATTTAAGCACTTATATGCTTTTCTTTTGCTTGAATACCCAACTAGTATTCCCTCATCTGCTCAAGATTCAAATTTTCCAAGCCTCCCATCTTCTCTTTTGATACACCATTTGCTTCCAAATACTCTGAAATGATTCACATCCGTCGGTCTTCCTTTCCATAAATCATAGGGAGTCTTATCATTGTTACTTCTTAGCATTCCTTTGTTTAGGATGTGAATTGTTGTATGTAGTTCTTGTGCCCAAAATATGTCACTCAACTTGGAATCTTTCAACATGGTTTTGGCCATTTCATGTATTGTTTTTTCTTCCTTTCGACAACTCCATTTTGTTGAGGTTTCCTAGTTGCTGGGAACTGTCTTTTTATTCTATGTTCATCGTAGAAGTCCACGAATTATTTTGATGTAAATTCTCCTCCATTTTCTAATCTCAAACACTTTATTTTCAATTCCATCTTAGTTTCAACCATCTCTTTGTATATCTTGAAGTGTTTGAATGCCTATGACTTCTTCCTGAGAAAACAAACTGTAGTCATGTCAGACAGTTGGCTTAGATTCATGGACAGTTGGTATGGATTGTTGTTTGTCATTGATTTCAACCATTGGAGAGTGATATTGTAAATTGGTTTCAACCCTTGTTCATTGATGTCAACCCTTGGAGAATCCTGGTAGTGAATTACAGTAGCACAAAGGCATGGGTAAGGGACCCGAGCCTCTTTGAGGTATAAGGGCATGAAGATCAATGAATTTATAGGTAATACTATTCTATATTGATAGTACATGTCATGCCATTTCTGGTGGTATGTGTAACGTCACATAACTCCTCACGGTGAGAGAGTTATGGCCATGTGAAGTTGGAGAACCCTCATGAGTCATCTAGAAGCCCCAAAAGGTCAAAGTAGTCAAAGTGGTTGCAAAGAAGAAATTATTTAAATAATAAAGTGAAGTGATGAGTGTACTATAAGTCAAAGTGGACACAAAAGAAATTATTTAAATAATAAATTTAATGGAGAAAATACTAAGTGGACAAGTGGTTAGAAGTGGGTTAGCCCTAAAATAAGGAAATTGGTTTAAGATGGTTAGAAGGTAACCCCTTGAGGAAGCTACATGAGGCAAGGGTCTCTCATTTAATTACACTTGAGAATATTGAATATATAAAAGTTTTTGAGGTAACCAAAGAATATCTAAGGTGAATTTCAGAGAGAAGGTGAAGTAAAGAAGGCCGAAATTCAAGGGAGGATAAATTATTTTGATGATGCTTTCTAAGGTATGTTATTTACAGGTCATCTCACCATTTTCAAAATAAAAAAATTTCTAGAATGATTCAGACCACAAAATCTAGAGAACGTTTAGAAAACATATCCAAGTAACTGTGATACAAATTTCAACTTGTGGGTCATTGTATTTTCGGAGTTACACTCCGTGGAAAATAAGGTTTGTGGCTAGTCCTAAAACTAGTCTAAACCAAGTGTTTCGGGTAAAAATGTCACAACTTCTTCATAACAGGTCAAAATTTAGTAAGACCAAATTTATTGATTATAGTACAATCTATAGTATTCTTTGTACCATTTTTAGATCCATACAACAAATATTTTGTGTGGGGCACGCTCTACAAGATCTCTCTCTAGAATAACCCAGAATTCAACAAGGTATGTCATTTTTGCTATAACTCATTTTCTGAGAGGTTCCAAGTAGTGAAATATGGAGTAATTGCATAAAAGACACTGAAGAACATTGTGTACCATTTTTATATCTTTGCTCATTAGAGTTACATAGTTATGATTATTGCAAGTTAGGGTTGTTGACTAATCCAAAATTAGTCATGTGAGACTAAAGTAAAGTTTGATGAAAATGCTAATCTCTTGTTGTTAAAGTTAAGGAAGGTTTGCAGGTATGTGATCATATACACCAAGTCTGTTACAGAGTTACAAATTATATTTGGATGATGAAATTGATGAGGGATTTTGGTTGAGGTATGTTACAGATAGAGGTTGTATAACAGTGAGGTTGTGGCACATGGTTTGATGTAATGGTTTATGGTATTTGGTTGCTAGAGAATTTTTTTATCATTATATTGGTATATGTATTTGGTATATGGTTGAGGTACATGTTGGGTACATGGTTGAGACAAGTAGTTGATGATTTGGCACATACATGAGGTGTATAGTTGGTGATGTTGGTACATCTTGATGAGTCATATTTTATGAGTAGTTGATGCATGATTGGTACATACTTGGTACATGGTTGGAGGCACTTGTCAGTAGTATTGTTGACACATGGTTTATGGATGATGTAGCATACTTGTCTTGGTATATTATTAGAAGAACATATTGATCTTGGTGATGATTATGAATTGTTGTGATATGCTTGGATGATGCACATCTTGGTGATATTGTGCATATGGTTGAGAGTTCTCTTGGTGATTGATCTTGGTGAGTAGATCTAATTTGGTTGATAATATTGATGAAACATGTTGTTGTGATAGGTTGTTTGGACAGGTTGTTGTGACAGGTTATTTATACATGTTTGGTGCATGGTTGATGCACTTGTTTATGGTACAAGTTGAGGTACAGGTCGATGCATGGTACATGTTGGCATAGGTTATTGGTATAGATTATTTACAGGTTATTGGTACAGGTTGATTACAAGTTTTATGGTACATGTTACAGGTTGTTTGGTGCAGGTTGATTGGTACAGGTTTACAGCAGTATATCTCACAGTGATAGTGTGACAGTGGTTCCATCGTTCTACTTATATTTCAGGGTGGTTGGACTGGGCAAGGATAGGTGGTTGTAGCCACCTTCTTATTGTAGCCAATGAACATAGGGAGTTGTAGCCTCTTTTTGGTTGTAGCCAAAGAATTGGGGAGTTGGAGCTTCCCTCGGGTTGTAGCCTGAGAAACTAAGGGGTTGGAGCCTCCTTCTAGTTTTAGCTAGAGAATGGGAAGTTTGTGTTGGATTATTGAGAGGGGGGGTGAATCAGTAATAGTGAAATTATAATCCTTTTTCTTCAAATTTTATATCAATGTAGAATTATTATCCAATAATGAGCAATAAGAAATAAACAATCACACACATACACAGTACACCAGTGTTTTACGTGGACATCCAAATCGGGAGAAAACCACGGAATGTTTTTGCTTATATGTCTTGAAGAATTACATTCATTGGAAGCACCAACTTCCTTTGTTTTCCAACTGCAACTAGAAGGAGGCTCCAACCCCCTGGTTTATCAGGCTACAACCTGAGGGAAGCTACAACTCCCCAATTCTCTGGCTACAACCAAAAGTAGGCTACAACCCCCTATGTTCTCTAGCTACAACCGGAAGGTGGCTACAACCACCTATCCTTGCCCTGTCCAAACACCCTAAAGTAGAAATAGAATGATGGAACCACTGCCAACCTGTCACTGTGAGATATATTGTTGTACAATTGTATCAACCTGTACCACTCCCTGTATCCAATATGTACAACTACCTTGTAATCAAACCGTACCTGAACTGAACATGTATCTACAAAAATACAACAGATACGCGACCTGTAGTGATGCATCCCGCATATGTACACGCCCTATCTGTTATGCAGCCCGTGTCTACCTTCTAAAACTAGGGTTTCCTTTCACTTGAAAACTTTTGACCCTCTGTAACTTCTTTCACATAGATCTGTAACCTGTCACTATATCCAGACTGTAACTGTACCCTATGCATGCATCCTCATACACAAACTCTACTCAAGGCAAGTATGTCTCTCTCTAGTCATGTGCCATATAGGTATGTGTAATCATGAACAAGTATAATATCCCTCACATGATCTTAGTCATCAACCCCTTTCTGATATTCAATTTCTCAATACATCAATAAATACAAGATCTCAACCATGTACCATAAAAACTCTTAGCCATATGCCAAGAAATACAAGATATGCCTCAACAAGAAGTATCAATGATAAATATACCAGCACTATATTTCTGTAGATCCGACTTATACAGAAGATCCCATGTAGCCACTAGTCTCTCTAGGGAGAATCCTCAAATCTCCATTGCCATTCCTCATGCATACATCAAAATCCAACTATTCATAGAAATAAGACATACCTTTTG